>DWNH01001440.1:0-11422 GCA_018249895.1 Tiana niger | reverse complement strand
TTATACGATACTTTTCGTAATTTTTTATGATAATTTTCAATTAATCCATAACATAACATCAAGTGTAATGAATATTATGATTACTTAATAAATTATTTCTACCAGGCTTTGCAAGCACGTCGCGGGGGCAAGAATAAGGGCGGCAGCGCGAGTGTAGTGGAGGCGAGCGAAGCCGGCGACGCGTCGCGCACTCCCGAGGACTCCGTGTGCTCCGCCGAGGGGCCCTCGCACTACACTGACGCCGACAACCAACCCTGAGATGTACACTCTGTTTTTTATCGTAAAAGCTTTATAATCAAGCAAGGAAACAGGCCCTAATGTTAACTAGTACGAGTATAAGCAAACAGTTGATGGTTTTCAGCACTTGAGGATTCTGGGGATCAATTTGTGGAATTCCGTGGCCATTAAATGTCTGAGCGGTTCGTAATAAAATTTTGTTACGGTTAAATCTGTCTCGCAGTCGCAATAGCAATAATTAGGTACGATTTTTTAAGAATTTTTATTAAAACCGCAATTAGCAAATAGCTCTTACCAAAACTTAATTACCAACAAACTTTATTAAAGCCAACAAAGTATCACTTAAGTGTGTTATAAAGTAAGTGTAACTAAGTAAAGTAAGTGTAATTAGTACCTATTTCTTAATTTTTTATAATTGTAATAAAATTTTCTCGATTTTCTCCGAGACAATATAATATCAATGTTTATGTCTATATAAAATTGTTGTTGGTGTCGTTGTACTTTCAAAATATTCCTTTCGATATTTCAAATTGTTAGTATATATTTATATTTTTAAAATATAATATTAGCGTCCCCTAATAACTTGTTATTCTATCCCTGACCCCATTTAGTCTAAAGATGTTATATAGGTTATAGTTAATCTAAATGTACTTAGTACCTATAACGCTCCTTCGCTCAAATAGTACTAACTCAAAAAATCAAAATCGAAGTTTATTGTACCATTAGATTTAAACTCTACTCGATTTCTACTCACTAAAACGCCTCAAAACATATTTGCTTCATTTGAAAAAGTCTATTCTTCGGAGACAGCGTAACTACTAATATGCGCCAAACTTACCCCACTTTATTTTATAATGGCTTTCACTTTGATGTGTTTGGGTGTCGGCAATATTTTTGACGTTGAAATTACCAGACTGGAATACCTTAAATCAACTATTCTCACTGCAATACTTACACTAGGTCCATAAGTGTCACGAATTTTTTTCGTGGGTTGTGTTGCGTTTTTCCTCTTTTTTGTAATAAAATTCTAAAATTAAAACATTTTTAATGACAACACAACCAACCAGGTATAAATAATAAAATAAAATCGATAATTATTCATTCAGAACATACCAAAAGGCTATTTTCCCATTATAGCTAAATAATTCGCATTTTTCAGAATATCTAATACATCATCTCGTAGAACTTAAGAAACTAAAGTAAATATTTTTCTCAGTGTCTCCTTTTTTTGCCTTAAGACACTATATGAGCCGAGGTGCGTTATGTAATGTTAATGACAATGTTTTAAATAATTTAAACTTTTTTATAACGTGTACTAGTCAAGGAACAGTGCAACAATCGCATATAGATTTACATTTTATTTTAGGTACAAATTTATTACAGCATTTTTAATGTAGTTGAGATGTTGAGATTATTTTTATAGATATAACAAAGACTTTAATAAATTTAAATATAGGTACATACTATTAAAATTAGCTGCTGATAAATAATGCTTCGATGTATAAAATAGCATCGCTTCTCGAAATCTGAAAACGCCAGTTTATAATCAAATAAACGTATCAACAAATTGGAATATTGAAAATATAAAACAATATTTATTATGTAAATGTTCCGTGAGTATTATTGTACATGCGCATACAATATACCCAGCCGTTCGTCTTTATCGAACATCAAAACGTAACGTACACGGGTTTTTTTAATAACGCTTCATACTCACAGCCCCAGGCTAAGGATTTGTGTCGCGCATGGCATGGATACACACAAAGACAATTAAACCAACACCCAAACCGGGAACAGAAATCTAAATTCAAACTTCTGCCCCGCCGGGTTATGGTAACCGTTATGGTAATCATATCCACACGGGTCGTCGGTACCATCCTTTTTTTCAATATCCCTGTAGCTTGCTCAAAATAAAACCACATTTCTAATTGGTACATATTTTCTGAGCTATTTTCTAGACATACATACATAGTTAGATACGATTATCTGGTTTATAACATAGATAGTTGAATACGGTTTGGTTTTAACTGGCGTTTTGTATAAGTGAATAGAAACAGGTCCATACTCATTCTTCCATGTTTCATTGTAAGTATAGATAGTACGAGTAGATAACTATAAAGTAATGTTACAATCGGTTATAAATACAGAAACGTAAAAAATATTGTTACAACTACTTATTCAAGATATAAATATAATGTGAAGCGTATTCCTTTATTGATACCTTGTTATAATTGTGTTGTACTGATAGTGTTTTGTGTACATCATTGTGTATGCTGAAAAATATTGTTTTATAGTAGCCAATAAGATTTTCACCACAGGTTCAATATATTACAAATTTTTATAAATTTACAAATATAAATAGGTAACTAGATAAATTTATATATTACATACATAAGTACTACTTATACAAATAAGTATTTTAACATGTTATTTATAACAGGAATTTATAATATACTTTTAATATTTAAAGAAAAAAAAAAGTTTTATAGTAGGTACATATATGCTTATAAAATATTTTCTATTTTATTTCTAATGAAAACCTTCTGCTCGTATTAACAGAATCATAAATTACGAGGCAGAAATAATAAGCCATTTAGTACAATTATGAGACCACAGCTTTTGTTAAGTTGCCCAAAACTCTCGTATGTTTTCATAGAAATACCTACCTATATACTTAAAAATTAAGCCAATTAAGTTTATATTAACATCAATCATTCTCTTATCACTTCATTATAAAAAATAAACAGAAACTTGTAGGTGCTTACATAATTGTTTGCGACCGTTAAACTTTCCCACATTTTTGTTTTTGGCAGCACAAAAAGTAACATGTAGTTAAGTAAATATATGTACATAAGTCTGAACGTTCCTTTACGAAAATCTCATTTTTGATCTAAGATTTGCAAAACAGGTTTGACCTTATATTTTTATTTTAAAATAGGTAGTTAAGTTGCAGTTACATAGATTTTTATATAATATTTTTGCTGAAATAAAGTTTAATAAATAAGTTTTTATTAATGAGTGAAGTACATATCCTTCCTTTGTACCTACTTATACCTAGATATTGACGCATGTATACACAAGTCATTTGTTTTCGAAGTGTTGTTATGTATGGATTTAATTGATTTCATCATTATTATTCATTTTATTATACTAAATTAGTTAGTTTTTATTAATTTTAAGAAAATAAAAATAATCTAAACTGAAATGAATTCTAAAATGTAACAGAAATTAAATATAATCAATAAAAGAGGAATGTGTAAATAGTAGTAAATAAACATTTTGTATGAGAATGTGGAAAAACCACATCATTTGTTCAATATTGTAGTGATGTTGGGCTTTGTTCAATGTTCGCGGTGCATGAGACGTTGTGATGGCTAGATATTATTACCATAATTGTAAAATAATATTTAAATAAATGACAGTGTTCATATCGTAATGTATTTTTTTTTTTAATTTATTAAAAATACTTTATTTTGTGCCTGTACATAAGTCATTTTTAAATGATGAATATTCCTCTAATGCAGAAAACTGTAGATCTAGGTAGTAAACATAGTGCGGTTGGGAAGGTTGCAACGCCATGGAATGGGTTTCCTACCGTGAATAAATTAGGTATTGTGTTGTCGGATAGAAAAGTGTGGATGCTACCAAAATCATTAAGTACGTATGCATGTGATATCCCTTAAGAATTGATCCAATTTTGGGATAGATATCCTTTAGATAAAGAACCGAATTTTTGGTAATGAATTTAATTTGCTTCTAAATATGCTCTTTTGAGTTTCAATTTGAGCTTTGATCAATAATACCAAGTTAGTACTGTTAAGCGAAGGTGATGAGAGTCCATATCGCCAACTTCTAAGTCTTTAACATACTTAGAAACTATCGCTGCTGTATGGCGTCGAGGAACCATGTATTGATAGGAAATATGAATAGGAACGTGTGAATTTGTGCGTCCTAATTGATAACAATATAGTGATGAAAGGATAGCTGTGGTTTCATGCCACCTTGGCTCAACCGTAGCATGGCAATACAAATCATCATAAAGTAGTGACAGTTCATAATCGTGAAACAGTTAGTTGCCTAGCAACCGTAACAGATCTAATGCTAGTAAACAATATTATTGTTTTTTGTTTTCATTATTATGCATCAAAATGTCGCATCATGTCGTAACGTGGCAACAAGGACTTTTCCATATAAGGATAAAGAAACATACGTTGATGTATTTTTTTATTAATATCTGGTTTAATTGTGAATCTTACAATAGTTATGCAGAGATAGAACGAGATCTGTTACAGTACAATCATGAGAACGTAGAGAAAAAATGTCAGGTAAGACAATAATTATTACGAAAGACACATATTACTTACTATATAAATGTACAAATTGTAATAATTATTGCTAATACTAATTTGAACATGTCTAAGCTTTAAAGTTAACACTTTATTTGTAAACCTAGTTGCAATACCACAAAAGGTTTATATACCTACTCGCAAGCAATATGGTAATATACACGATGACGATTATTTTTTTATTTATACTTATAATAAAACTGTGGACGTGACCATTTCTGTAAGTTAACGATAAATAAGAAAAAACATATTCACATCACGTAAAGACATCACGCAAAATGACTGAAGGGAATTTGCTGTAACTATAGTAGGCTGATGACCCGGCGAAGATAGCGGGAAACAGCTGGATTCTAAGGGCTCAAGACCGGACGGTGTGGCGCTAGGGGAGGCCTATGTACAGCAGTGGACAATTACAGGTTGATGGATGGATAGTGTGTGACCTGAGCCAATATATTCTACTAATATTATAAATGTTCATTTGGTATATTTGGATGTTTGATTGTTCGGATGGTTGTTACCCAATCACACAAATGGCTGGACTGATTTGGATGACATTTGGTACACAGATAGGATGACCTGGATTAACACATAGATAAATATAAATAAATAAATATCTTGGGACCTCTCACACACGGTCATCTGATCCCAAACTAGACAGAGCCTGTGCTATGGTAAACAGACAACTGATAAACATACATAAATATTTTTAAATAGATACTTAAATAGTTCATATTCATGCTCATCACACAAAGATTTATTATGGGTGTGGATCGAGCCCACGACCTGACGTTTAGCAATCAGGTTCGCTAACCACTAAACCATGAGGCCAGTCTTTATAATTTGTTATTCCGGCAAATGCTATGGCTAGACCGAAAATATATTTCAGCGGTTATAAATTATTACGCTACATGACCCAGGGCAGTTGACAGGGATATCATTCTTTTCATTATATGAGCTTTTTTTCTCAAAAACCAAAATACAAGTTAATAACAAAAAAAAAACAAAATTCACACGAAACAAATCACCAAACTTTGTTTACAGTTTGAACAAAAATAGATGACAAGATTGACTACTTTATAGCCAGAACTTTTCCTTCGTATTTTCCATCGATATTCGATATACGACGACGACGAAGAAAAAATATTCACGCGGCCGTCAATACATTTTCAATTTGATAAAGATCGGTTGGAATTGTTATTTCGAAATTGAATTGCACCTAGAAATGAGATTGGTTACAGACACTATGTACATATACCATAGCATACCTACTGAAACCTATTTCAATTCGTACCTGTCTATACATTTATTGAGTTCTCTATATATTTTGATAATGGTTTTTATTAGTTTACGGCAAATAATGTATGTACATATTTGTCATATGAGTGTAGGGCACAGACGCAATTGATGTGGTACTATTAGTAGGCTTACATCTTCATTCTTGTTAAACACTGCTATGATTGAAAATAAGTTGCGATTTATATATATTATTTTAATGGACTACATAAATCTATGAGCTCCAAAGATTTGAGGGGAAAACTGTGAATGGCTATGCAAGGTCTATCTGAAAGGCATGAAGATTCATTCATTTTTCATAATGTTTCAATATACATATCTCAAACACATTCAAGTCTCTACCTATAAGAAAATTGAATATGTATTAAAACCTAAGTAACCTGACTAAGTAAATCTAGTAAAATAGATTCAGAAAGTCTATACTTTATTTCTACAGTTCAACCTAGTTACGGGAGTGGGTTCTGTGTAAATATTCAATTGAATACCAAATAAAGTGTTTGAACTTATAGCGTGTGAGGTAAACGGTTTTCTGTAGCCGCCTACGTGCACCGTGCATTTACCGCGAAGCCTTTACTCAACTAACTCCTAGGCCATCACTTTTTGTTTATATTTTCTACATAAGTACAATAGTGCAATCATTATAGACGATGGCAGCGTATGTTGACGATCTTGAACATACCACTATTTACGTTCGAAATCCAAACGGTATTTAAAATATAGAGTTGTTTCAAAGCTATATTACTTAATAAAATGCAGTATTCTTACCAGGCTAATTAAAGTAATTAATTTTTCAAACGCAAATTAATCCGTAGACAGTGAAGAAAGCGACGGAGAGGGTGGTTTGGGGAACTTGAACCGGCTGATCGTGCGACCGCCGGGACACAGTGGCAAAGCCAAACGCGGCCATCTATGCTTCGACGCAGCTTTTGAATGTGGCAACCTCGGCCGCGCAGACCACATCACTGAGCTGGAATATGACCTCTACATTCGACCCGACACGTGCCGACCGCGCTCTAGGTTTTGGTTCAACTTTACAGTGGAAAATGTGAAGCAGGATCAAGTAAGTAAAATTACTTCAACGGCTTTACTCACGTGTAATTTTCGAGATTGCCCGACTAGTTTCCAACCTCAGGAGACTTCGTCGTGCCCTGCCGACCGACGGGAGCTCTTGACGAACAACCTAGTATAGGTTTGAAACTAGTCGGGCAATCTCGGAAAATACACTAGAGTTAAACCGTTTGTATTTAATAAAATAAATTGAATAAAAAACGTTCCATATCTCGTCGGTGTAACGTGTTACACGTGCACCTTTTAATATTGTCACATTTGGAAATGGTGCACCTATGAACTATACATGCAGTAAGTATTCGGGTATAAATTATGTGTTATCTTTCTTTTAATTGTACGATTAAAAAATTCAGATGATTCTTTTTTTGTTGTGTATGTTTTACAGCGAGTGATATTTAACATAGTCAATATGGGCAAGGAATTTACACTTTACAACGATGACATGACTCCTTTAGTCCGGTCTACATCACGTCAAAAATGGTGAGTAGACATTCCAAATCTGCTGTATGGTTGTGTACTAACAATGATGCCCTCTTATGTAGTGTGTAGCATGTTCAATTTAGTAATGAATTTTCGAAAAAATCATTATTAGGTACATTAGTTAGAGCAGTGATAGCCTAGTGGTTGATTTCGACCTACCGTTCCCGTTCGATCCCCGCACGCACCTCTAATTTTTCTATATTATATGCGTATTATAAATTATCAGTTGCAATACTGTGAAGGAAAATATCGTGAGGAAACCTGCATGCCGGAGAAATTTCCGTAACATACACGGAAGGCATGTGAAGTCCACCAACACGCACTTGGCCAGCGTGGTGGACTGTGGCCTAAATCCTTCTCATTCGAGAGGAGACCCGTGCCCAGCAGTGGGACTATGATGGGTTGATGTTGAAGATGTTCGCATGTGCGTGTGTGTGCGTGCGCGCATGTGTGCCTACATGCGTGCCTGTGTATAAAAACTTCATTATATCATTAAACAATAAGAGTAATTGTTTCAGAGAATACCAGTGACATGCGTAAAGACGGGTGTTAAACATCTACACCATGCCGCAGTTTCATACGACATCGGGATTTACTTTGAGGCCAACGGCCACGGCACTGTGGTGTACAGTCAGCAAGCGAAGGCCGTTATAAGCAAGATTGCTGAGGAAGGGTGAGTGATACCCAGATATTTATCAAAAGTCGTCATCATCTTAACCCATCATTGCTCAATTTGATTTTTTCAATCATTGAGCACTGGTGAATTTCTGTAAATGTATTTTTTAAAATTAATACGGAAATCTCATAACAGTAACAAATAATCATAAATCCATTTAAAGAAATTAAGCAAAAAATAAGTAGTAAAAAAAAAGTTATATAAAACAAATGGTACTAGAGACAATAAACAGACGCCAAAAAATCGTCGATTTTCGACATTTTAGAGTCCCTCGAGCGCTGTTGCATGCACCTCGTTCATGGGTAGACATTGTTATAAACTGACAAACACTTTATTTCTAGTGAACCAGAGGAGCGTAAAGCGGCTCAACTTCTACTAAACTTCATAGACATGACCAATGAGACTGTGGGGGACGCTATATCGGACCTGTTCCTCGTGGAGACGGTGTTGTGTGCGCGCGGGCAAGGCGCCGTGCAGTGGATGAGTGCGTACGTAGACCTCCCGTGCAGGCAGTTGAAGGTTATTGTGCAGGTATGTTAGTCTTTAGATTATAGGTATTTTAAAGTTTTTACTGCAGTCCATTTGATATTAGGGAGTTCATACAAATATTGCTAGTCAAGATAGTCTAACGCGCCGCTATTAAGCGGCCTAGCTAAGAGAATCAGGGTCGACCTAATCATAGCCCTAGGAATGTAAATTGGTATTAAAACTGATGACTGATGACCAAATATAGAACTGATATGTTTCAGGACCGTAACGCAATCACAACGACGGATGCAGAACGCAAGTGCATGTCACCCGAAGGCTTACAGACACGGATAGACGAATTAGTAGCTAACTACAACAGCGGGCGTGCCTTCGTGCGACCCTCGGGCACTGAGGATATTGTGCGGGTGTACTCAGAAGCAGATACAAAGGAGGTAAGGGTTAACATATTATAATGTGGTGTTCCGTTTGTATAATGTTGATAATCATATCATCATCAACCCATCATTGTCCCACCTGGGCAGGGGTCTCCTCTCAAATGAGAAGGATTTAGGCCATACTCCACCATGCTGGCCAATTTCGTGGAGAACTTTCAGGCGTGTAGGTTACCTCACGATGATTTCCTTCACCGTAGAGCAAGTGATAATTTATAATATGCAAATAATATAAAAATTATAGGTACGTGCGAGGATCGAACCCGAACAGCTTACCATAGCACAGGCTCTGCCTAATTTGGGATCAGATGGCCGTGTGTGAGTTGTGAAAAGATATTTATAATAGTATACACCACTCTGTACTATCCTTGATTAATATCGATTTTCAACATATTCAATGTATATTTATTTCAGTCGGCCGATAAATTAGCAGCTGAAATTGCCCAAGCAGTGTTCGACTTTGCCGGAGGAGTGGGCAGTAGGCCGGAAATACCAGCATAGGAGATATAACAATGAATTGTGAACCAATATTGTCAGATCTAATGCGGAGTACTAAGGGTTTTCAAGATTCAAGATTTTTATTTAATTGTAAGGTATTTACATATAGTGTATTTAAATATAAAATACACTTGATGAATGTCGTACAATGTTTAACGGATAGCTTTGAGCGCTCTATGGCCCGGGAAATAAGACGGCGGAAAATTACTTTCATGACTCTTTTAAAGACAATTAAAGACGTTTTATACTATGACGCGACAGTGCTTGTGTCTGTCGCACGCGCACAAAATTGTCAATGACGCGTTTGGGAAGTGCAATTGTGAATGCGTCAAACTAAATCGAAATTCGATTTCGAGTTTTTCCATACATCGACTAGTAGCGCCCCTAGTGAATACGAGGAGAATTAAAAATTATCATGTTCATTGCTCGTTTTCTTATTGAAACTGGATTTTTCACAGTACGAGATTGGCAATGCATGGCAACTTTTTCGAAACTGTTCAAAACTACTGTATTGTGAAAATAATTATCTAAATAAGAAATCAAGCAATAAATATGACCGTTTTTAGTTTTCATTAATTTCTAAGATACGGAACAGTGAGGCCTTAGAATATGGTGTATGGAAAAATTCGAATTTCATATTTCGTTTCTTATAATAATAAAAAATTTAGTACTAGGCGCTTTGAGATTTAGCATAGCCAAGAACCTTTAAAAAGGGGATTGATTATGTTAATTGACAATGTTAATCTCGCCTCGCCTTTAAGGCTATGGTCGCCTGGTACTTTTGTCTACTGAAGTCCATACTAGATATTTCAGGCACTAGATTCAAAAATATTGTTAGATAATAAATATTGTATCTACGCTGACCTACGCCTGATTAATGCCACAATTTACATCACTATGTGACTATTATATAACATAAATTACTTTTGACGCTAGATGCCTAACATATTGAAAAGAAAGAAAGTTGAATCAAGTAAGATATACACGCATAATATAATATTACCAACAAAGTTTTTAAATTTTATCTACTATAAAATACTAGAACGATATAAAAGTCTAAAACAGTGTAAAGATTCACTGTCAGATACTTAAAAGTTCGTGCGATTTTAAACCGAATATGAAAAGGATATGGTTCAAAATGCATTGATATTCGGGCATTTCGAGTAATCTGTTTAAGTGTTCTTCAGTCACAAATATGTATGTGCTTTTGATTTCAATACTATTTTGCAGGACATAATATATCTCTGAACAGAAACGTTTGTGAAATCCGACAGATGGTGCTGTAATGTAATATTTCAATAATGCACTATTAATAACTTTATACCTTAAGACGTAATAAAACGTTCTTTAAAATAGATACTTAAGAAATACACAGCTGTAGAAAATGCACATTTTAAAGTACCGTCCAGAGTAGAGGTTTCAATTTATTAAATTTCTAGTTATTATTAGTAAATTTACAAAATAGATTGCTCAAGTACTCTACCAGTTAAATGGTTTTTGTGTTGCGGAAAAGAAATTTGACCATTTAGCAAGAAATTAAACCAATTAGATGCGGTGAACTGTGACATTTTTTTATATGAAAAAAAATATTTTGTCATTTATAATCTTAATATCATTATGAAATAATGTTGGGCTCAATATGAAAGGAAAAATATGCTCATGTACGAATTACTGCATACTTGTTCATTTAAAATGTGTACGGACCAAACTTATTTTCAAATTCGTAAGTAGATATTATGTATCATCATCCCATCTTGTCCCACTGCTGGACACGGGTCTCCTCTCAAATGAGGATTTATGCCATAGTCCACCATGCCTGAGAGTTCTCCATATCGAGAACGTTATGGAGAACTCTCAGGTTTCCTCACGACGTTTTCCTTTACCGGAGAGCAAGTGATAATTTA
>DWNH01001439.1:0-11423 GCA_018249895.1 Tiana niger | reverse complement strand
CAACATACACTAAACATAAATATAAATGTACCTATAATAAAATACATAAAAACTATAAACTCAATTTATACATAAATTTCTACATAAATAAATTATAAATATATAATAATATACATACATTTTTAATTAATGTTTGTTTTTAATGTTTTTATGTATAATAATATACATAATTTTTAATAGATACATATTATGTGTATTTACTATGCGCTTCCCTGTGATAATATCTAATGATCATTATGACATCACTTTCATCAGTATTTGAGCATGTTACTATATGAAATTCTTATCACAATTGTAACAGGCAGGTCAAAGTTTATCGCTTTCTTGGGCATAATGTGATATAAAAACGTTGACGCCCTATCTGTTAATTAGGTTAATAATAGGGCCCTATAAATGACATTATAGTAGTTGCTATGCAATTGTAATGAAAAATTTAGTTTAATTTAGTTTATTTAGTATATTATGGTTAGTTGAAATATTATTTAGTTTATTTTAATCTTCATCATACAAATTAATTACTATGCCTTATTCTCGCAAAAACTACAATTATTTAACTTTTTAAGACTTTATAAGGTGCTATGTATCCGCACTCACGATACAAACGCCGCGTCAAAATTTCAATTTTGAAACTTCATCGAAATCATTGATTTTCGGAATTCTAAAACTAAGCGAGATTTGAAAATTGTTTGTTAGACTGCCAAATAAGATCTGTCTGAAAATTTGTCTAACAATCATCGATTATAATTATCTATCGGCCTTTTCATATCCACTGCTGGACGATCCTCATCAGTTCTCGATTCTATGAACGATACTATATAATAACTAAGACTTGCAAAATTTTGTTTGAAACAGTCTAGAAGTTTGTAGTTAAGTAATGCATTTTATGCTTTACAGGTGGAAATTGACGCAAAGGTGATAGAAGTCTCAAAAAAGTATCTTCCGTTCATGGCAGTGGGTTTTAACAGCGAAAAGCTGACCCTGCACGTTGGAGATGGCTTCGACTTCATGAAGAATCACAGCCAGGAGTTCGACGTCATCATAACTGACAGCAGTGACCCCGTCGGGCCCGCTGTCAGCCTTTTCCAAGAGAACTATTTCGCTCTTATGAAAAGCGCACTAAGACAGAACGGCATTGTGTGTTCTCAAGCTGGTACATTCTGGAACGATATGGAACTAGTCACAAGTACGCTAAACTACTGCAGGAATCAATTCCCAGCTGCTGCATACGCGTACACGTCAGTCCCGACGTATCCGTCCGGTTCGATCGGCTTTGTGATTGGCTCCTTGGACAAAGACGTCAAGTTCGACCAACCAACGATTACATTCAGCTCCGAAGAAGAGAAAGCCATGAATTTGAGGTTCTATAACAGTGATCTTCACAAGGCAGCTTTCCTTTTACCCACATTTATAAGGAACCAACTTGTTTAGTGTATTAAGTACTTAACATGCATTTTTTATATTTAATTATGATAATTATTATGATTATAATAAGTAATTAATGTTGATATGTAAATGAATGTACAAGTTAGATTTTACTTGAATGGTTTTCTATAATATTCTGTAACATTCCATTGCATTCCGCAGTACTTTATTATTGTTTGTGATGTTGTTGTTACATTCTAGTCTAAATTAAGAAATCTGATTCTTAAAAACAATCTCCATCAAGTGCCTTGACTGTTGCTCATGTATGTGATATACAAATCGAAATACACTATTTTTGTATGTTTTATATTCAATGTTGCATCGGGACAATAAATTTTATTTTTTTTACAATTCATTTGTTTTTTTTTGTGTGGGTGATTTTTATAGTTATTTTGACTTGCTTATGTGGATTCGATTCCACTAAAGACAAATGTTTGTGTGATAGTTTTTATAATTACATAAAATTCATCTAATATTTACAGCTTTTTACAACTCTGAACCATATTTTATATCTATAATTTTTCTTATTGAATAAAAGTATTAGCAAGTGGCCCGCATAGCCATGGTTTTAAGTGGTCACTGCAATCCTTGGAAATCCACTTATAACTTCAGACAGTACCTTAGTCCTACCTGAGACCGCAAATATATGTGTTGCTACTTTTAAAACTACTAAGACGGTCGTTGCATTTAGTGTGCTCCGACAACCACCTTCCGAAACACAATAATTTACAGTAGAATAGGGCGTGGCAGTGGTACTTTCCCGGGCTCGAGCCTATTTTTAATGACCAGACTGAAGAGCAAATGATACACAAGCAAACATATATTATGTGATATAAAAAAAAATAAAAAACAATATAATATTGATAAAAGTAATAATAATAATAACTTAATTTATCACTATAATAATCACGGCTTGACCACTTAATCATTGTTACAGCGTTTTGCAAGTTTTATTTTTTAAGTACCCAAATTCTTTTTTCAAAATTCTATTACTCTAAACGAATTGTGTAAATTGATTTTTGATTGAACGCTCACGCAACAAAGCATTCGTAATGCGTAATTTTCTCTGTAAGTGATGCATAACTATAGAGAAATAAAGAATCTTAAACCGTATCAACATTGTTTCTCTTTCCGTTGCAAACTACTAAACGCATATCTGACTGACACACTGGCGGCTACCGTTATTCCAATGATAAACAAAAGTACATCCAACGACCAAAGTTCCCACACACTGAGCCAGCGCGCGTGCGACGACATATCTAAACCTTTATATCGCGCTGTACGCTCGATATGAAAAATAGCAGTCTCCATTGGGGCGTTGGGACGGTCCTTCCAAATTTGACTCACGAATTTCGCGCGATCACGCATCCTGAATAAAAATACAACTTACCGTTAGAACATGACACTATTTATGGGTTGAACAAAAAACAATCATTGAACTATAGACCTAGATCAGTCACTCAAAATTTTTTTATAATCCTGCCTGAGATCGCAAATCGATGCGTTGCTACTTCAGAGAACTAAGATGATAGTCGTATTTAGTGAACTCCGGCAACCACACCCTCTTTCCGAAACATGATACCTAAATTGCTTTACGGTAGAATTGGGTGTGGCGGTCGTACTTCGCCGGGCGGCAGACTACCACCTATAAAATAAACTTATATGGTTACTTTGTGTTTAATATTCACCGGCAACCACGCCCTCCGAAACACAATAAACTGCTTCAGAGTAGAATTGGGTGTAACTTTTATATGGCTAATCTACGAAAACCAGACTTACTCTGTTGTCAACACCTTCTTCAAGCTCTCGTTTAACGTTTCTTCGTCCAAGTCCTGTAGCCTCAGCACTCGAGCGACGCCGGCGCGTTGCGCATGCGCCGCGTTGCCGTACTGGTCACCCAATATCGGTACCGCCAGCATTGGTATTCCTGCCGACACTGCTTCTGTTAAGCTGAGAAGTCCAGCGTGTGTGATGAACCCTACGCAGTTCTTGTGATCTGGAAAGAGAATGGCTTTACATTTAATTTAAGTATAAAGAGTGCTAGATGGAAAAAAACATTGACATTGCTGACGCGATGTACTTATTTTGTTGTCGGGTTTAGATAATGAAAAACTGTAAAAATGTTCGGTGAAACTGTAATGGCCAGTAGGGCAAACAGCGTACTTGCAATTAAAAAAAAACTGGTCAGAATGTAGAGTACGTTCTGACGTACGACCTAAGTTTTTTTTTGTGACACCAGGTGGCCTGAATACTCGTGCGCTACATCAAGAATCAATTAACTAATATAATTAAACGTCTAATGTAATTAAAATACTCACGCAATAAATCATATTGCGGCAGCCATTTCATCACGAAGACATTATTGGGTATGTCCATTAAATCTGCTTCCCATTTCCACACGACACGTTGTGGTAAGCGCGCGAAAACTTTCAAAATGGCGCGCAACCGCTTTAACGGTAACGTCGATCCACGGATAAGGGAACCGAAACTAAGTATGATGAATCCATTTTCTGCCTCGCTGACCCATTTTTCTAAGTTCTAGAAGTAAAGATTAATATTTAAATCTTATTTTTTGACAATGTTATTAAATTAACCTACTTACTTGCCTACTCTTTGATTTTTGTTATTTTAATTTTTATTTATTAGCGAAAGAACAGAAAGATTTATGACTACTTCATTATCCTTATGACCCTTCTAATTTTATAAATTTGAAGGTTTGTTTATTTGGTGATTACCTAATTTGGATGAAATTTGGTACACCGATAGTTCATAACCTATAAACATACATAAATATTTTTCTTTGTAAATACATACTTACCTATATACATAACAATACACCCCGACACAGAACAAATATTCGTGCTCATCGCACAAACATTCGCTTTGGGTGGAGATCGAAACCACGATCTCCCGTTTAACAGTCAGGTTCGCTAACCACTAGAGTCTAGTGACTAGACCAAGAGGCAAGTTAAATATTTATGTTATGAATTACTACGAGTTAGAGGATTAAAGACTTACCGGGTCTAGGGGTTGCAGACTTTTATTGTGAAGATGTATCCCACCGACCTCAACAAGGGAAGGTGGGATCGACCTCACACCGTTCCAAACGTAGTATGTGTTCATTAACACCACGCTGGTATTTTTGGCGACATTTTCCAACCTTGGTAACCGCCTCCCAAGCTTCTGCTCCAAGATCCGCTGCTCTTCCCACCGTATCATCACCTCATACCACGCTAAATAAAAGTAATGACATATTGTATTCTGTAGACGCTCAAATAAAGTCATTTCAGTGGTGAACGGCATCATCATTTCGGGAACATAAGCCGGATTGTCGGAAGCGCCAACCCTTCGAGGCGTCCAAGGAAGCATGGATGTCGACATCAGGCCGATAGAAGGCAGTCTGTAATTGTGGATGATTCCCAACATACAGTCACTGTTAAAATGTTCCACTATGATCAGGTCATAGTCCCCTTGCGCGGTAAGAAACTCTTCGAATATTTTTGAATCCAAAATCCGTTTGCATAAATGCAGCTGAGACATCGCCAGACCAGTGATAAGAGGTATATGCTCGAAGTACTTTTCCAGCCAAAAGAAAGAATAATCGAAATTCCTCAAATCTACTATTTCAACGTTCAAAGACGCGAGACCCCTTAAATCGACGTCGCGACGGTTTTTCTGGGGCGAAGTTGGAAAAAAGGATACAACAGTCAAATTGTGGCCTCTTTCTTGCAACTCCTGAAGTAACGGTTCGAAGACCAAGTAATGACTTTTTCCCGGATACGGCAATAAACAGAGAATGTTGTAAGCATTCGTTTGTACCAATAAAAAAGTTAACAGAATCACTTTCATAACAAACATGATTAACGTTTTAGTTGCACATTAACGCAGAATTGCATGTTCTTATAAGGCCTATCAGAACGCGTGCGTAACACAGACCGATTTCAATTGACTGAGCCGGTGATGGGAACGTCGAGCACGTATACACATGAGTTGTTGCAGTTGTATCCACTAATCGCAAGCGAATAATGCAAGTGGAAAAATATCTATGATTACAGCGCAACACGGGATGTTGGCACTTATAACACCAAGCATACGTAAAAGGGTCACCGTGCCAGAACGACGTCTTTATCAAAGCATCGATTTTAATTTAATGCGTTATAATTAGTGGCTCTAACTGTCCACTTCGTTGAAATAAATACACAATTAATGTATCTTGACTATACTAAGCTAATCTTGCAATAGATTAGTCTAATTTCTTTTTAATATTTACAAGATACTAATGCATATCTATATTTACGGGTTCACTGATTTTTTATTGAATAAAAGTAGCAACCGATCGTGCAGGCCATTTGGTGTGAAGTGGTCACTGCAGCCCATGGACATCCAGTTGCCACTTCAGTCAGTACCTTAGTCCTAACTGAAATCGCAAATAGATGCGTTGCTACTTTCGAGATCTAAGATATTAGCCTCGTACTGATGTACTTATATCAACTAATGTACTTACATCAAGTCGCTCTAGATTTCCCATAAGGAAAGTTCACATCAGGGCCGTATTCAAAAGCGGGTATACTCCACTAATAAATATATATTACTAACAAACAAGACTAATTCATGTACTTGTATGTAATTAGCCACGTGTTTGGATAATTAATATTTATTTAATAGGTGGTAGTTAGTATAAAAAAGAAACTATCTACATCCCTTACAATACAATATGTGTGTAATAAACATATTGTGGTTCGGAAAGAAAGGTGTAAATGTAAGTTCCACAGACAACTAGATATATATTAATATGAGACGTTCATCTTAGACCTCAGGAGTAAAAACTCATCTATGTACCTATGTACGATTTGAAATTGCATTTGATGATTTGATAGATGTCTATGGGTTGCAACTACCACTTGACATCAAATAGCTTGCATGCAAGACTGCTATCTCTGTACCCTATCAATTTTAAAACACATTTTGGATATCCCAAAGCGAGCGTTTTGGGTAATTAAATTTAAAACCTACAAAGGACTAGATATGTCTGTTAGATGTGGAGAGAGAGTGTCAGTTCGGTACCTCCCTGGCCACCGGGAGAGGGGTTTAGTGCGATATACATCTCTCATAACTCCCTTTTCCAGAATTAAAATATAAATATAAAAATATAAATATCTTGGGACAACTCACACACGGCCATCTGATCCCAAATTAGGCAACTAGGCCTGTGCTATGGTAACCAGGCAACTGATAAACATACATAAATATTTTTATATGAAATCTATAGATATGATATGACACTGCAAGCTGCGCCTACGGCGTCAGAATCACATATTTACTGTCTAATGTAAGGGACCATATACACATATTGGAGGCAACACAGCTAGTCGGAAAAATTTAACTTTGATATGGACATTTAAAATTGTACGTAAATCTGTCTCAAATTACCGCGTTGTTACTTCTAACTATTAACAACGAGTAAAGTAACCTAAGAGGTAGAAATGGAAACTACTGACAGTCGGCGGTGGATTGATAGTGACGCGTGCAAGGTAGCTGTCGCGTGTGCTCACTAACAAGCTAAAGCTGCGCTGAAGACTGTGTATTGTAATTATAACTAATTTTAAAGAAATATCGAGATTTCTTTTCCGCCGGCTTTTTTCTCCCGGTCAACAATAGCTACAATAGCGCCAAAAGCCGATGAACTTATTGATTTTTTGACTTTCATTTAGTGTATTTAAATACCTTGTAGTGAATAAAACAATTTCATTTCAGTCTTACCGATAGTAATTTGTCTACTATACTGCAATTCTGCAATAATACCACGGGCTTTCCAAGATCAAAACCGAATATATATTTTGTAAAGACTCTTAGGCGGAATCCAAACTTATGTAACATGTAGATAATGTAATTTATCGTATGTAACACGAATAGTGTGGAGAGCAACTTAGGGCAGTACCTTAGTCCTACTGGCGTTGGTACTTCCCCGGACAGTAGTCTACCTATTACACAAGTTTGGACTTATGTTATTTGCGTACATAACCTAACAAGTGTATAGGCGCCTTTATGCGTTTAATATTATGTGTTGTTCTATTATATATCTAATGAACGGTGCACGTTGCATTCACTCGTAGTACTAGTAAACAAACCTTGGATGCAATATACATACTTGCATAAACCGGCTTGATGTATAATTCGCATGCATAAATGGTGCATATAATTGTTATGTCAAACAAAATAATATTTTAAATTCCTTCCGGAAAATAATATATTCAGCTTCGTCTACATTGTCCACATTGATTATTCCCCTATTGTCCGGGTACTCAAAATAAAAAGGCTTTAATTTAGCCATTATGTACATAAATGGCCGTGTCTGAGTCGTTCCACGATATTTATTTATTTAAAAATTACAATCTACCATAGATTATGACCTAAAAATCTCTGACAGGTGACCCGTGGACGTGGGCATATATAAAGGGGGGTTTAGAGAATCCGGATCCTCTCCCCTTAGTATAGGTAAAAAATTATAAATAATTATTTAAGCTTTGCAAACATAGATTTTAAAATCAAAATTATTTTTGAAAAAAATTTAAGTAAACTACTTTGTTACTTTTCGAAATAAATAAATACTTTTCGGATATGACTTTATTTATAATTATTAAAAACTAGCTGACCCGGCTAACGTTGTTTTGCCATGTATTATTATTGAATTAGTAAAATACATGTATGTATATACCAAGTTTCATAATAATCGGTCCAGTAGTTTTTGAGTTCATCGAGGACATACATACAAACATTCATTTTTATATAATAGATGTAAGTATATAGATTAGTCCAATGTCAATGATAGATACAGAATCCAGGCACTGTATAGAAATATTTCGTTAGTCAGTGTATCAGCCGAAATAGCTCAGTTGGGAGAGCGTTAGACTGAAGATCTAAAGGTCCCTGGTTCAATCCCGGGTTTCGGCATTCCTACTGGTTGAGTGTTTCTTTTGTTTTTTTTGTTGTCAAGTAAATTTGGAACAAATAATGAATTTTCAGTGACAGAGGAGACCAGTATGCTCATTGCTACGGTGAAGTCATATATTTTTTTTTATTGAATAAAAGTAGCAAAGGAGCATGCAGACCTCGTGTTAGGTGATCACTGCCACCCGTGTACATCCACTTGCAACTACAGGCAGTACCTTAGTCCTACCTGAGATTGCAAATAGATGTGTTGCTACTTCTGAGGACTAAGATGGTAACCTCATATTTATTGAACTCCGGCAACCACACCTTACTTCCGAAACACAATATATTGCTTTAAGGTTAACAAACCCGTTTTATTTGTCTATACCTGCTTCTTCCACGACATTTCAAAAGATTTAATGAAAAACAATTGAATAATTTCTCATAATATTTATTTATCTGTGCATTAAACCATTTTCCTGAAGTGTCGCGTACTGGTGTCGCCATTTTCGTTTTATCCGCTGCTGTCTGTAAAATACAAATAACATTTTATTAAAGATAACTCACACCATGGTTACCATAGCACAGGCTCTGCCTAATTTGGGATCAGATAACCGTGTGTGAGTTGTCCCAAGAAGAGATATTAAAATACATGTTTCGATATTACCATTAGCTTATAATGCCTCAATCAAAGTTTCGATTTTGTTTAGAAATGGCAGTGATGCACTTGATGATAACCTTCGTGAAACGTGGAAGAAGCTTGAAGATGTTTAAATAAAAATGCCGATTTAAAAAATTTATATTGAGTGATATAACAGCAAAGAGAAAATTGTTGTTATAAACACTTTGTGTTATAGGACATTTTCAAAATAGCTTAGAAAAACTTTTAATATTCGAAAAATGAACTATTCATATTTCCATGAATGTTGTTACCACCAATCACTTAGCCGACGATATCTATTTACATATTTTAGTGTCGTTTAAAAAACCACTTACTGCTTGGCGGTGGCGGCGGTGGCGGACCTCCCCCGTGGCATTCAGCGTGCTCCTTAGTGCCTTTGATACCAGCGTTGGGCACGAGGCTCATGCCACTCTGTGCAAGACAAGCTCACTTAAAAATCGTGAAGTAACTGCACTGAACCCTGTCTAGCTGTGTGTAGAAGTGTGTCTAAATGTTACTATGGAAACTTGCATTAGGCTAGACTAGACAGGAACCATGCAGGGTGAAGTGTACGTGCTGTATCTAGCTAACGAGTCCAACTTGATCAGAGAGGGGAATCAGATCGTTTCGAAGGTGGCGAGTCCGGGAGCATTGGTAGCTTGCTATGGCCGCAAGGGGCCGCAAAAGGCGTGTAATGTTATATTCTTTGGAAATTCCACAGCCTCTTATACGTGTACTGTAAGCTATACGTAGCTACGAAGGCCATTTTAGTGTATAGAATACCACTTCCGGCACGCTCTCTCCGGGTATATGTTTGAATATTCCCAACCTGTCCGGTCATTAGAAATGCTAAACCAATCGAGATTAGCTGTTGGGACTGCGGAAGAATGCAAAACATTAGTAATATGGCTAGGGCTCTATAGCATTTAGCCATATGGAGACAGCAGGTAGATTTAGCAGGGATCCATGATAAATTTCCTCGAACAAAAAGAATAAACTGGATACTAATTGACAACCTTAAAGAGTTTCTCAAAAAATATCCATCCATCCATCCATCAATCAGCCTTTAGTTGTCCACCATAGGCCTCCTCTAGTTGGCGCCACTCCGTCCGGTCTGAGCCCATAGAATCCAGCGGTTACCCGCTATCTTCTTCAGGTCATCAGTCCACCTGATCAGAGGGCGACCTGTGCTCCTTTTACCGAGACGTGGTATCCATTCGAAAAATATCCAAAAATATAAAAATAACTTACAACAACGGCGAAAACAATCGCCATGATTGCCATCAAAGCTGCGAGGACCTTCATCTTCCGTGATTTCTGTCTGTCGAACTGATAGTCCTATCAGCCACACACACTTTATATATTTCACATACAGGAAATCAGAAATAATCCACAATAATTATTCAAAGCAATATTACAATAATGTTGACGATTTGACCAATAATTTCTACATGCACCGGAGCGGTGATAAACGCGGTCCTTGAAATCTGACGTGTGAAAATTACTCTGAAACCTATTCAAATATATTATAATAAATGTGAGTAATGATTTACATGATGTTACCTATGTATAGTACTGTAGTTTAGCGTGCAATTACATTGTTATGTTTTAAGAATACATAACAGGCAGATAGACGAATGGATATGCCATTCCTATGTTCCATGCCACCCCTAGTTGCCTCACTTCATACGCCACTCCTTCCTGTCCCGTCCTCTGAATATATTGTGACAACTCCCATACGGCCATTTAATACCAAATTAGACACACACAATTGTCAATTTCTTGTCGGAAACCCAAACTTTTTTTATTTCTTCTATTTTTAATATTTATTTTTATTGTTGTGCGGCCAATGTAACAAAACATCTGTAAGAAATTCAAACGATTTAAAGTTTTTTACAGTACCTATTAAGTACTTATTTTTATTTGTGTGCTGGTACGAGACTTAAAATTGTTACTTATTTACACAAATTTGCCTTTAAACGATGACTGTGGCGTCACTCATTGCTATTTAATTGGACCAGGGGCCTTTTTTTCATTTATTTCACTCTTTTCCTGATTACATCATAACGAGAACATTCTATCGTACACATTTTTTTTATGATTATATAATGACCACAATTTATATAGTGGTCATTATATATTATGCTTGATGAATAAAAAGGATCCCATTTTCTCGTTTAAGCTGCAAAATTGTTTGCTTTATTAACACTCAAATGATGTGTGTGTGTATTTACACTATTTCCCACACACAGGTTCTCCTCTACTCTAGTTTAGGCTATCAATTTAAGTGCAAACTTAAAGCATGTAAACTAGTGTAAATGGATATTATCTATGACTTACACGATAGCCCTATTACTAACGCGTCTTTCTTTTAGAAGTCTAGATGATTAGTAATTTTCAACGCCATCTA
>DWNH01001438.1:0-11427 GCA_018249895.1 Tiana niger | reverse complement strand
CCTTAAAGGCGAAATAAATAATGAAAATGAACGGAATACGCCGAATACGTATGTATAGGTAGGCAAACGCCCTTACTCTACGGCCCGGTGGTGATACCCACATTGCCGTGTGTGGCCCTTAGCCAGAAAAGTGTGACGACTACTGCTTTAGACGGTCATTATAAATTATGCTAAGTATTCAGTCCAAATTAATGCTCGCATCGAGAAAAGTTAAGAATACCCTAGTAGTGCAAATATTCGCGCACTCACTTTTATACATTTTTGTATCTCTTTTCGTTGGCTTTAAACGAATTATTTGTAATAATTTATATTTCATGGCCTGTAGTATATTTTGTGTTCTAATATAATATAGTAGACACTGTGATGTTTCAACGTTTTGACCATTTTATATATTTTCACTGTAGAAATAAATCCATATTTATTGTTAAAAGTTGTTTTATTTCACCCTTAAAAACTCCACATATATTTATATGTTAATATATAGTTATGAAATAGATTATGCATTTGATAATTTGCCATTATTTGGATTTACTGATATTAAATACAAGAAAAAATAATAACAATAGAGCATTAGGCAGATATTTCGTCTCAAAAAAAGTAAAATCGTTTTGGGATTAATAATAATAAACAGCTTGGGATAGCTCACACATTGCAATCTGATTCCAAACTTTGCATAGCTTGTACCTATAGTAACCAGGGGTGCCGCGCTAGGCACTCCACGTGGTGCACCCTGGACCCGTCAAATATATATACATACCTACTTACTTACCCTTATATACATACTTCAGAACAATCATTCATGGTCATCACAGAAACCTTTGTCCTGAATGAATATTGAAGCCACAGCTTCCGACTTGGCAGTCAAGGTTACTGGTGTAGTTACTGATATTTTTGTCTGACCAAAATACCAGATAAAACCACAATGAAACAAAACACATAGTGGGTAATATATTTTTATTTATAAATAATTGAATTTAATAAATGCTTTTGTGTTAACCAAGCAGTTACAATTTTATATTTTTGTAATGTCCTTTTATAAAAACACTTCTCATATCAAAGTTACCTGTGTTCTAACATTGCTTGATCTATTTTCTGGTGTATCTAGGGAATACAAAACTAATATGTATATAGTGAGATTAGTTGAACAATAATAAAAATAGCTTTTGTTGAAATCGACGTAAATAAACATTGTATATACCTTGGGACACGTTCATCTGATCCCAAATTAGGCAGATCCCCTGCTATGGTAACCAGACTACTGATAAACATACATTTAAACATTTTTAATACAGTAATTCCTGCTTACTTCAGATTTCTCAAAAAGTTTTGAGACGTTTTAAACATTTACAGTATGACAGATAATATTTAAAAAAAAACTCATTGTTAGTCTTCAAATAAGTATCAAACACTATTTTGACGTTATGGTATGTGACATTTCGAGATTAAAAGTCAAATAGCTAGATTATATAAGTACTGATATAATGGCAAAGCAGTTTGAGACAATCTTAGTAATATTATAAATATGAATGTTTGTTACTGCTGGACCGATTTGTATGAAATTTGGTACACAGATAGTTCATATCGTAACATAAATTCACCACAAAATACTTTTTAATCTGGTAAATGGCACGACCAAATTAAATCGCGCGAACAAAAGCTGGCTAATAATAAAATAGAACTACTTGCAGTTATCAAATCAGTAATGGTTTATCAAAAATGCCCATGTTATGCACTCACTGTTAAATTTAGTGTTACTGTATTTGTTTCTATTAAGTAATTCTTAACGTATGTATTCGTCACAGATATTTCCGCACTCAATCAAGTTATATCCAATTTTATTTCTTATTTGTGTTCCCAAAGCAATTTTTGTGATTTAGTCAGAAGTTGTTAAGATGACTTTCGATGAGGGAAAATTAAAACAATTCTTTAAATACTGTTTTCATAGCCAAAGCATTGCCTAAAAATACATTAAAATTAACTGCAGTTACATAACTACAGTTAATTTTAGCTGTAAGTGCAGTGCAGTTGCCAAGAGGCTAGTTATATAGAATTGGATTTTGATTTGTTTTTTTTAAATATAAGGTTGGAATAATAGGACAATTATAGCGTAATATAAATTATAAATTTATTATTGTTCAATTTAGTAAAATAAGTATAAAAAACAAACCAATAAATACTGCACTAGCCTACCAGTATTCGTTATAAAGCCTTCAGGTTTGTTAATGTTTAAATCCTATTACATATCTAGCTGAATCAGGTTTATACTATAAACAAACCTTTTCATTGAATATTGCACTATGATGGAACTTTTGACCACCACTTGTCCCAATCATAAACCCGCTGCGAGGTATCCAAAATGCACCAATTTGGTGACTGTATATCTGGAGCCAGCCAATTGAAATCATCTAATCTATCCCAATTGTTACTTTTTCTATCTAATGTTGACATGCTAAAATGTTTCTCCAAATCATTGTAATGCAAATTATATGGCGCAGTGCGAATCTCCGAACAGTCTTCAACTATACCTTTGCTTGTCACGTGTAAATAAATGTCACATTTGATAGAAGTGTGCATACGGAGTTGTTGGCATGCCGCTACGATTTTACAATTAGTGCATTTTTCCACAAAAACTGATGATGTCACTGGGCCTGAGAGGATGATACAGTTGTCCAGGTTAGTCATGTGTAGGGTACCCATAACTCCCCTGAGTCCGATGGTACAATTTTTCAAATTTCTTAATGTCACATCTCTTTGATACAATTCATCATTCTCCAATGACAGTACCATGTTCTCTTTGGAATCGAACCCAAACAACTTCTCGTCCCATTTATTGCTGTCAAGCTTACCGGCGCCATCGTTTTCGTCGACCGAATTCTGCTTTTCACTGTGTGATTTAGGTAGCTTTTTCCTAGTGAAACCAAACTTCTTCCTAGGAACATATCTGTCTTCTAACTCGTAGCATTTCGTTTGCAAATTTTGTACAATACCCAAATATTTTCGCATGTTGAACTCTTTCAGGAAAAAGGAAGATGTGACCACATACTTTTGTAGTTCATTGACTTCCCTTTTAATGTTATCGAAGTGAGACGGCAAAACCTTAATGTCTAATGTTGGGACTTGGGCTAGCAACTGCTCTACATATTCTGACCTAACTTTGAATGCACCAGAGAAGTAGTCTTCGTTTTCGTCCGAAGCGTCGACTTCCTCTCTGGCTTTGTGTGCTTTCTGAAGTTTCTCTAGCCTCTGTGCATCTCGCCGACTCAATCTTTCTAGCACTGAAAGCTTGTCACTCATTTTTTCAATAAATCTTCAATTTTCTTGCGTAGTTCGGGATCAGGACTAGAAGCGTCTTTAAGTATGGCTACAGTGTCTTTAGTTACCTTTCTGGCATCTGTGTGTTTGGATTCTTGATTATACTGTAAAAAAAACCATAAACAGATTAAAATATTTCCTCACTTACTACCGTTTTTCGTTTAAGTAGAATATTTTAATAGAATTCATTTAAAAAACAGACAAATCTAACCTTTAGTTTGTTTAAAAATGGGTCTTGTGCCCATTTTTTATGTATTGTATTATATTAATGTTAAAAATGTATGACTTCTCTAGGTAAAAAATGTTATAGATAAACTTTCAAATAATATTAGGGATCTTTGTCAAAATTAAGCAAATATATCAAGATGCGATAAGGGTGGACTCATAGCCAGTGACCACTTAACATGAGGTAGACTGCTTGCTTAACAGATTAAAACAATCTGAACTGCCTCTCATTAATATATAATAATTTCACACCAAAATTTCCACAAATGGGTAGTTATTTCTGGATAAAATTTTGTGATCAAACATGATGAGGTATTTTATGATGAGGGTGTGTGAGACACTGATTTATTGTAAACTGATAGTTTGCAAATAAAAACAACATAAGCACCTTAACTTGTTGAAACAAAAACAAATATGAAATATAAAAATATATGTGTACTTTAAAAATTATCATTATTTAGTATCTACAGAATTCCTATCATTTCTACCCCTTATCTATAAGGTTTTAAATTTCAATCGCTATGACAGATAGGTTTAAATATTAAGAAAAACTTATAGATATACATATATATCATGTTCTCTCACTCAACATGCTACGAAGAGAGTTATGCCTTCTATTCTCCTCCGCATGCCTCCGCAGCTATGAAATGAACTAGTGACGAATGACAAATTAGTGAGCAGGCCACATTGATTGCATAACAAACAAACAATGGGGAAGAAAGTTTCTTGAAAGAGCACAGGTTGCCCTACAATCAAATAGACTGATGACCTGAAAAAGGTAGCCAAAAAGCTGCTGGGTTCAGAACATGCAGTATCAGAGGGAGTGGCGCCAATTTAATTAAGATTTAATTAGAGATGTCTACCCTCCACTAGCGAATGTTCAACTATTAACAGTAATTTAATTTAAATATAAAAATATTTAATTTAATTGATTGTATAGATTTGTTAGGTGGTAGGCTACAGCCCGGGAAAGTACTACTGCCTCACCATATCTACCATAAAGCAATTTATTGTGTGTGGGTGTGGAGTTCAGTAAATACGAGGCAACCATTTTAGTCCTCTGAAGTAGCAATGCATCTATTTGCGATTTCAGATAGGACTAAGGTACTGGCTGAAGTAGCGAGGTTGTCCGTTGGTTGCAGTGACCACTTATACCAGGTGGCCTGCAAGCTTGTTTGCTATTTTTATTTAATTTAAAAAAATATATATAATTCATATGAAGAGGTTTAGGTTTTTAACACTTCACAATGTAAACTTCAACTATGATATTAATCTAGTTTCTCTGAGAGTGCAATATTCCTTAGGAGGGATTCCAAGTTTTTTATATATTATTATGTTAATTACTTTTGCTAGTATAAAAGAAAATCTGTTAAAACATCTCAGAGCACAATAAATCAGTGACCACACAACACACAAATACATAGAAAAACAAGTATTGACCTTCTTGAGTAGTTCATCATCAGGTTTGACAAATGTAAACAGGCCATAGCCTAAGGATCCAAACATAACCACCCAGAAGATGGATTTAGCTGCAATATTCATCTCACCAAAAGTTAGATCTTTCCTTCGTTTGTCCACACTTTCTTATCAAATTCACGTGTTTTCTGATCGCTGATTGTTTCACCTAAGCGATAGTATGATTCCAGTACCCAGTTGTAGTTTTTGTGCATATAATAGCGGAAATCTGTAATAGACAAAAGTACAAGTTACAAAAGTACAAGTTAAAGACATGTATTTTTATGAATATTTGTAACAAACATAGGAGCCTAAAGTTCTCACTTTATGTTCAATATTTTTAGATACTGGGACTACGAAAATACGTACTAAAGTGAAATTAGTTCTAAGAACATCACATGATCTCAAATGGTGTCTACATTATTTATTGTTTAAATTTAGTTACTCTTACAAGCTCAACTCTTAAAATTAAGTCTTATTTCACCGAAACTTTATATAGAGATAAAGCACACTTACCCCTTTCAGTGTTCAATTTGTACCAAATGCAGTATGATACCGCAAAAGCTAACCCTTCGACCACAAATACTGAAGCCGCTGTTATACCAAGATAACGCTTCAACTTAGATTTGGGCTGCTTCGCTAGCATAATCATAAAATAATTTTTATATAACCTTTAATTGTTTTGCGATTCCACCAGAAAAATTAAGAGCTTTTTCACAAAATGGTCAAATCAAAATGTCCCAAGTGATGACGTAAGTCAAAACCACAGATTACAAATATGAAATGATATAGATCCCTACTCTTATACTCTATGGATTATTTGCAAATTAGTCAAAAGCATAGAGAGTGGGACATGTGACAGTTAAAATTTTAATGGGTACAATATTACATTATATCGGGTACATTATATCGAGTAATATTATTATTATGATCGATTAAATAAAATTTGTTTTATATGAATTCTGTAAGAAACGTTTTCACTTACTTATGTACTTAAAACCCCGTTAAAACGTAGCTTTTATACTTTATTCAACTTGTGCAAAAAAAAAGGAAAAGCTGGTTTTATCTCTCTATTTAATAACTGTCATACAATTTTTCTGAGGCCATATATATGTATATATGTACGTTACTACTTCTGGGAAACAAAGTAATCAACTAATATTTAGTGTCTCTCGGCAACAGGACGTTTCTTCCGAAACCATAAATTGCTTTACGGTAGAAGTATGTGTGGTAGTGATCATTTCCCAATCGTTCCCAAATCTTAGGTTTAAGATTTATTTTGTTGACATTCGAGATTGTCACCTCTTCCGTATCAAGTTATTAAACGAAGAGAAAGCTTAATAGTATTTGGAAGTAATAAAGTGTGTGCTAATTAGAACAAACAGACAATTCGCAACTTTGAATGGTTGAAAGGAAAATTATAAATAAAGATCAATAAACGAGAAACTCGTAATTTATTGTCGAGAAACGTAAACTTTTAGTTATCAACGTCGTTATTTTCTTTACCAGCCTCGTCCAGGTGACACGGATTCTTGCCATATTCTTCTTTGAGCAGTAGCTGTAATGACAGGGCAATTAAATAAACACGCTTTTGTATGACTTGCAGTTACTAGGTGAAATAAAGCGGCCTCAAATTTTTTAGTTAATCTATGTTAAACCTACCTATATTCATGCAAATAAAGAAATTCGTATTTGAATTAAAAAATATAAAATTCGATATAAGGATCAGAGGAGTTATTCAGGGATAAACAAAAAGTTTTTTTTTGTATGTTTCTTGTTTTTAATTTTTTGTGTGTACAGAATTTAAATAAAAAAAATAAATAAATAAAGTATAATTTTTGATTTACATATTATTATATTAAAGATTAATATGGTTTTTGGTTAAATATGAAGCTAAATACCAATAAAGAAGATACATTAAGAAGAAGAGGAACAAGTAGAGAAATAAGGCTATGCATAAAATAGAAGGATCATAAAGTGGACAAGCATAAAATATATGGTTCAAATCCTATATTGTCATTATAGTTACACAGATATAATAGTTTTGTACCAACCTTCCTCTTTATCCTCACACTCTTCAGTACATTCCTCTGTTTCCGTCTCGGGATAATTGTCTAGACAATTCTGAGATACTTCCTTATTTTCTTGCGATGGGCCCTGAAACGATAAATACAAAGTAGTGTGTAGTACTTTTTTCACAAGGAATCATATAATTGCATACAAAATATGTGTAATATCTTATTTATCTCATTCGTATAGCAGATCGTCTTGTATAACATCTGAGAATTCAAATATACCTAAATGGAAATTTACGATAATTTTTTCATTTTGCTTGTAGATTGTGTACCGTAGGTATACCTACGTATAAAACGTTTGTATATACATATGTATTTTGTAATCATGAATGAATAAAAATAATCAATATAGATAAGCTACTTAAGTTTTTTTTTTAATTTAAGTTAAATGTTAAAATGACAAAAAAATATTTTTGCACAATTTTCTTAGCTTGTATGTTAATAAAATTTGATTGCATATTTTCAGACATCTAGCGTTATAAAACTGAATTCGCTCGACTACTACGCCTGGTTTATTTTGGACTATAGTCTAAAGATGTGCTTGGTTTTGAAACAATAATCAGTTAATGAAAAGCGTGTTAGGACGTTGTTATGAACAAAATTTTACTTACGTTTTCTACGTATTTTCTAACGGGCACATCATCAATGAGATGGTATCTGAATCTCATGTGGTAGCCGCTTAGTGCCTTATCGGCGCAGATGCCCTCACACGGTAACCACTCCTCCCATTCCGTCATCGGACATTCCGCTGAGGAGTCCGGGTCACGGGGAGGCGGAGTTTCACTGTAAATTGAAATTACTGATGCTCCGAACTACGATTGTCGTAAGTCAGAGGCGGATTTACTATGACTATGCTATTCTCTACTGCTATGGAGGGACTACAAGGGGCGGCGCATACATTTTTGCTGTTTTTCTTCAATACATGAACACTTATTGACTCGAGAGTACAAAATTTTAAAATTCGTTACAGTTACATCACAGGTCACTACTACACGTATTCAGAAGCTAAATAGCAGTTTACTTATAATACTGTAGATTAGCAGCAGCTGAACAGCAGTGTACTTTGTAGTGAAAGCAATAATACTTTTCGCACTTTACTTACTTAGGCGGCTGTGTTGCTGATGGCTGGGATTCCTCTGATTCATTTTCTTTTGCTTCTGCAATTAAAATTTCTTAATAGGCATTAAAATTTTTTTTTAATAATTCAACATCGCTAGTAATCAGTGGCTGAAACGTATTAAGGGGTCTCTTTTGTAAAGTCGCCCAGGGCAGATAACCTTAATACGCTACTGCAGATTGTATGGTAAGTAAGGTAATGTCAGTCTACTGATCTATCAACCTGTAGCCCTTAGTCTAGTTGATAAGTTTAGGTGTAATGTAAGTTATAATTTTCTGGTGGCGGTCACCGATCATGATTTAGTTTTTTAAGCATTGGTAATACCTTCGCCTTCAGTCACAGGAGCCTCAGTAACGCAGCTTGGTGTACTGTACGTTCGTATCAAATCAAATCGTACCCTCGCAAAGGGTTTAGTTTCTTCCTTTGTGACTGATTTGTTGATAATAGCCGTCGATATTACTTGAGGAGGCATAGTGTCTTCATTGGATGCCTGTAAAAACATAATATTACAATTAAATAATGTTGGAGTGTCTGTCTGTGATATTTAATTTAAGGCTAATAATTAAAAAAAACCTTTAGCATCGTAAAACTCACTTCAAAAGTCGCCCCACTATCCGTACCAGCGTCTAACGGATACAAATTGAGGGTCAAATTAGTTGCCCACTTGTTTGTATTAGCCTCACATAGCTCCATATTGGTCACGCCGAGGAACCAGTCCGGGGAAGGAATAATACCCGTGACTATGGATACTCGATGATGTTCTGGACTCACGCGAAACACAGCGCTAGTGACCATGTTCGGCTTGGATTGGGCTGTTGCTTTTATCACTGTGCGGACAGACGTGCCTAGCTGTGGAAAGAAAATAATTGAAAAAAATTGTCTTTTAGTATTTCTTGCTAATCTCCCAATTTTACCATGGAAAAGTATATTGTTCGGAAGATGTGGTTGTCGAAGTAAACTAAGGACACGGCGACCACCTTTTTTCCTCAGCAGTAGCAATGTACTTACCTACATTATGTTCAATTTTAGGAAGGACCACTGTACTGCTTGAGGTTGACTATGGTTGATCCAGATGGCCAATAAGATTTAGATTTTACGTTGAATCACGTAATTTAACAAAATTAAAATATCAGTAAATTTCGGTTTTGATTTTAGTTTTTCCAGTGCATGGAGCGACCGCCCGGGGCGATCAAAAGTAGAGAGTCTGATAAAAGCACGGATGTTTATAAGTTTTGTTAGGAAAACCTGATATTTTTATATTATATCTTGACCTGATTTTGAATGGTACATCACAGAGCGATGGCACATCACATTCTATGAGTGTTTACCAATTAAATACGTCAAAACCTGTAATAAACTCTGCTGTTAATCGTCACAATTAACAGAGAGCACACACCTGATTACTGATCTCCATTTCCAGCTCCGTGGTGTTGCCCTGCGCTGCCAACATCTTCAAGCCCTGGCTGGCTTCCTTCTGTAGCGCGTACACTTGGTAGTTCTTCCTGTGGGAGGCGCCCACGACGTCGCTGAACCGTGCCAAGTCTCGCGATTTGGGGAACATTAGCGGATGAGTGTTGTAAGACCAAAGGCCTTCGAAGGTCAACTACAAGGAACAAAATCAGTAGTTTATTTGAACGAATATTGGTATACAGTCTTAGTTTATCAACATTTAGCTCAATCCATATAATATTTACGTAAGGTATCTATTCCATTAATAATATATCTACACTAATATTAGGTACAAAGAGGAAAACTTTGTTTGTATGTTTGTTTGTTTGTAATGAATAGGCTCAAAAACTACTGGACCGATTTTAAAAATTCTTTCACCATTCGAAAGCTACATTATCCACGAGTAACATAGTAATCAATATAACCAGTGGTGGATTTACGCTTAGGCCCGTGAGGCCCGGGTACAGGGCGGCATTATTTTAGGGGCGGCAAAATTTTAAAGGCTGAAAGGTTAAAAGATGTCTTAAATTTAAAAAAAGGGCGCCATATCATACGGGGCCTAGGGCGGCACCAATCCTAAATCCGCCACTGAATATAACAATATATCAGACAACGACAATATTAAATAGATAGATAGGAATATTTAATTTCTTGAGTAACTATTAATCTACTACAGTTGAGACAATTGCGGCTGGTTTGGCAAGCCTCTTGCGTTATCTAAAATTAATTTAAAAACCAAGCAATTAGGTATATAACTAACCATATACCGAGCGTCCTCGCAAACGTTACAATTATCATTCTCAGTAGGCATCATGTCTTCAGCTTCCCGTCGATCCTCGCAGATGTTCTTTGAAAGGGGCCCCTCGAAATTGTACCACACGTCTGGTTTTACAGCCAACAACGCGTAAATTGTTATGCATTTGTTATCTTTCGGTGGAGCTATCCATTGGGCCTAAAATGCAAATGTTTTTTTTTTATTGAATAAAAGTAGCAAATTAGCATGCAGGATACCTGTGTTAAGTAGTCACTGCAACTCATGGATGCAACCTCAGTACTTTAGTCCTGCGATCGTAAATAAATTCGCGGCTACTTCTGAGTACTAAAATGGTAGTCTCGTATTTAGTTAAAAAGAAACAGAACACCCTACTACAAACAAAACCGTTTAAAGAATAAAAAATAAATTTCATATAAATAATTAAAAGGTTATACAGCCTAGGTCACATCCACAATTTATAATTAATCCAAAGACATCTTAGGTATATGTTTAAATTCGTCAAGCCGTTTGGGATGTAGAAATGGTACGTACCTAGGTACACTCGTAGTCCTTCACCAGAATTACCTGTGTCACGGATACCATGGACACACACCAAGATAATTACACTAACACCCTGACCAGGATAAAAAAACTGAATTCATCATTAAAACTTCGCTACGTTCTACCTAGGCGTACAATAATTAATTTATATTAATATCTAAAAGACATTTTCCTAACGTTAAAAAAACATCGTTACCTCTACGGAAGTCTTAGGCGATATATCGACTTGTATAACAGAGTTGTTGCAGACGCGGCTGGCCATTGTGTTGGAATCAAAAGACTGGATGTAGCCAGGGTCCAACATAATCGGCTTCCTCGGGTTCTTCTCATTATACTTGGTGTCACCACGCACCGATATGGTAAAGGCGATGAACGTCGATGTGTTATCGGTTGAGTAAAGTCGAACTGAAGAAATAATAAACAAAACTTTTATAGCGACTGTTTAGTAAAGACGTTTGGTACCCACGATACTAACACAG
>DWNH01001437.1:0-11428 GCA_018249895.1 Tiana niger | reverse complement strand
CGATCGTCGCAACTGTTTACTCTCCGCGTCGTTACGGTCAAAGATGACGACTTCAGTTTCAGCGTCTATGAAATATTCGTTTACCATGATAAGCGTAAAATACATTCGTAGGTCGTTACTCTGTATATGTGTTAGAAGTACCTACAGTAGATACGTTTGAGAATTATGATCAGGTTAACTCTGATTTCAAAATGTAAAGACAAACTATTTCGAATCATTGAAAAAATTTGGCCATTTAAAGGATAAAATGTATATCATTACTTATATCCAATATTGTAAGAGCCTCTAAACTCTGCTTCTAAAATCGTCAATCATCGTCACAAACTAAAACTATTTCATAATCGATAGGTACCTATCGACGATAGGTACGAGTCGATTTTGAAAATTTGCTTCTAAAAATGTCACATTTGTTATTTTAAACTATTATGACAATAGCCAACTTTAACTTTTAATGAAATTCAAAGCCTAAGTGTTTATATACTTTATATTCTCTTTGTCTGTCGTGTGTTGTCGAAATCACTTGACAAGCATGGTTTTGTCATTTGTCAACAGCAATAGATTTCTAAAATCCAGCAAAAAATGTAGCTTCAAAATGGAGTGATGTGTTCATTATCGTAGTTTTAAAAGTAATAAAAATGATAAACATCCTGTCATATGTCGGCATGGACTTGCAGTCTGAAGTGTGCCTTTGGACGTTGCTGGGCCTCTTGCGGACTATCTTCGATGCTACCCTTTTCAAAGTGAACGCTAATTTAAAACAGGTGCCTTCAGTGAAACTTGACTGTTGAAAGATTCACTGTTTAGTTCTTTTGCACGTGTACATGTAGCTATTAATAAAATCGTTCTGAAAGCTTCTTTAGTTTTGTACCATTCATGCAGATAGTTTTATAATTTAGTACATATGTATGTAGGTAGTATTACTTAAGTACGTAGTCTCAGAACGTTTGAAATTTTCAAATTATACCTAAATGTAGTGTATAAAGCAATTAGATTTAAACATTGAAAGATTAAACTTTACAATTTGTCAGTGCAGCTAACTATTTGAGAGAACTAAGATTGAACTAATATATCAATAATCTATATATATAAAATATCATATAAGAATTAAAAGTAATTTCACGTAATATTTTTTTAATTACCGCAGGTTGCAAAATAACGTAAATATCATTGACTGTTACCTTATCGAAATTTAAAATACTCCTTAATTACTCTTTTTAGAAATACTTTTATAGAGTATACGTTATTATATTATTATTAATTTATTAGAGCAGTGAAAACTTAGTGGTTGAATTTCAGCCTACCGTTCCGGTGGGTTCGAGTTCGATCCCCGCATGGATCTCTAATTTTTCGATTATATGTGCGTATTATACAATAAAACATCGTGATGAAACCTGCATGCCTGAGAGTTTTAAGAAAAAAATTCTCGGAAGGCATGTGAAGTCCACCGAGCCGCACTCGGCCAGTGTGGTGGACTGTGTGGCCTAAATCCTTCTTATTCGAGAGGAGACCCGTGCCCAGCAGTGGGACAATGATGGGTCAATGATGATTCATTTATTTAGTATTATTGTATTTTCAAGGTGTGGCAGATGCGAATGCCAGAAGAGCTGACGAGACCAGTCCAGCGAGTGCTGCGAACAATGATCTCAGGAGTGATTCTGGTTCAATGTTTCACTGTTTACGTGTACCTTGCAACGTACATCGTCCTTCTATATCCTGTTTTCCTGGTACCTATCATTCTCTAACCAAAGTTACTGATAATAAAATTGTAAGTGTGATGACAATGTAGGTTTTATGTTATGTTGACGTCAAGACTCGTAACTGTGAACTCCAGACCATGTATTATAAGTCGTATTGTAATGGTTTGCTAATGGCTAATACTCATTATGTTTATTTATACATATTATAGACGTGTATACAAATTTTAATCTTATGATTTAGCGGTTAACGAAAATTAAAAAAAAAATGTTTATAAATATAGAAGTTGTCCAAAGTTAACCAGGATTTGACTATGCCTATAGTCCATAGTCTTACACTAGCTCACAAATAGTAGATAATAAGTTGATTGTGTGAAGACGATATAAAAAAATAAATTGCTGTGGTAGATGTAATGTAAGTATTAAATCAGTACCTGATAAACGCTCACTCACAACCTCACACTTGGAATCACTGTGTTGTGTATGTATGTACCTATGTCATACGGGCGGGACAAAGACAACAGTTGACCAAAATCCAAAATAAATTTAAATACATGATGTCAATACCGCCTCACTGTGTATCTAACTCAGGAACTTTTGAAACCACTAAGCCATACAGTCCGACAATATTTAGTAAAATATTTTTTAATTGTTAACTTACCAATATATTACAAACAAATATAAATTTACAAAATACATATTATAATTTCGATACGGTACCTATAACAGTTGACACCACACGCATTTTCCTCAAATACAGCCACGTCATTCATTCATTTCATCACTGTAAATATGACTAACTAGCAGTAGTAAGAACTTTATTTGTAGTTTGTATAAGTAGGTACATATTGAAAATAAAGATTTCTTATTCTTATTCATTCACGTAAGTCCGCATTGCGTCCAGCGGTCCCGCGGCCAGCGATTGATTGTACATACAAATAGGTCTATTTACTGCACTTTCTATTTAATCGATACGATTACTTACATAGCTATCTTAATTGTTATCTTAACGTGGCTTTGAAATTCTAACGTGTTGTATGCGAAAGTTGGGTTCGAAATCTCCAAACCTAATTTAATATCTACTTGAGCTTCTATTGACCACTGTAAATATATGTATCTATGGCACGAGAATTAATGTAGTATTACTAAAATCTACACAATTTCTAATTCAATACTGAATTGCTAATGCCTGAAGTCAATAAATTCTTAATAACCATCAATTACTAGAACATACTCAAAAGTGCTCAAATGCCTTACGAGTACGCTACAAATAATTTTCAAGCATGTGAAGTTTTCCTTCACAGTAAAATTCCTTTAAAAATGTTATGCATTAGCACAATAAAACAAAATTCCTAAAATATTAAAGCTAGATGCTTATTTTTCGTAAACGAGAAACGAGTAATTCGCCTTTCTTATTTACCTAACAAGAAAAGTTTTTAATTTTCACTTTAATACCGTTCACTGCGAAACATTATTCTTAGGTCTACCAATATTTTAAGACCTGGGCTTCGTGATCTCTTTCAGGAGGAACGCCCTACTCTGGTTCTTCCCTGGCTCCTATTGGCTGCGATAAGAAAGTTGCTTTGTGAATTAATGAGCTTGGCCCTTGGTCTTGGCACCTGTGTACTGCTAGGTCCCGCCAGGCCTCCGTGCATTAAATTTGTCATCGCGAAGTTGGCGTCCATCACTCCGGCTTTTTATATGTGGTTACTTGTTTTCAGGTATTTATCAAAAACCAAATCGTCTTAGCCCTTGAATTATATAAGTAGCACCCTTCGGTTAAGTATTGTATAAGGTTCAATGTTACAACGAAATCACGATGTTTAGATAGCCAGGACCAAACGAAAGTTCAAGATATATTATATACTATAGATAGATAGATACATACCTATTTGTATTTATCTTGGCAACTATAAAATAGAAAAAAATCTAAAGATGTAAACAATTTATTTTTACTATAGATCTTAAAATTATAATATAACGTTTATAACTAATTGTAATATATTAACTCTATATTGCTTGAAATGGAGAACCCGTTTTTCTGTTTGTACAAAAAATACGTTTGTTATAAAATGAATATAAAATAAATTTAGGACGAAAACTTTTTAAGATACAAATAATTCAGATTGTTTACTGAGTTAAATAAGAATATTCTTTATAAGGTTTGGTATTATGGTGATTTTTTTTTCAATTTTTAAACCAACACCGAGGAGTTGTAAAACGTTACTTTTAATTTTAGACATAAACACACAAATATTTTTATTATATAACAAACCTCTATCACAAAACCGTTCTGACCTTTTATTAGCCCTTTACAATACTTGACCGTAAACCGCATCTAAGTAATTATTATTATCAATTTTAATTTGTTGTAGTTATTATCATGTATTAAAAATGACAGCGGCGTTTAAAACATTTCCGGCAATCCTGCCTCCTAATGATCGTGATTACGGGCTAGAGCTGGCCGTACGTAGACGAAGGACTAAATCTTTGCAAGGAGAAGATCAAGTTAGAAGAAAATTAATTGCCAGCCTGTAAGATTACTTTACTTATCATAATGATTGTCGTATCTGTTTGCCATTTAAATACATATGACCTCCCTAACTTATGACCTGATATTTACACAATTAGTTATCCAACCTCAAAGCGTGGGGTTTGGCGCTAGATATATAGGTTAAAGGCTTATCTTGCGCGCGGATTACTTTTTCTCAGAATAAAAATTGTCTATTATTTTAGTTTTTCTATGTGCCTAATTGCTTTAAATGGAATATCTTTAAAAAATTACGGTAGTTAAGACATTAGTGCTAAGGTAGACTCAATTGTGGTAATAATTGAATACGCTTAAGATGTTGTCGGACGAAACTATTATACCTTAGTTATTAACAATTATTAGTAGGTACCTACAGGAATAATTAATATTCTAAAAAAATGTATAGTGCTATTTTTCAGATATGGTGAAAGAAATCCTTCTATGCATATCTTTAACGCTATATCAAATCAAAACGTAATTGAAACGCCCGATAATAGTATTGAGGATATAAAAGCTAATTTAGATATACTGCGGCCTTTATCTGTTACCTCTAACAGAACAATATCAGATACGGGCACATATGAGGACGGGTTTGGAAGCGAAGTTGTGCTACCGCGTGATACCGATCGCATTCTAGAACAATTTGGAATGATGCTTTTAAGAATCGCTGCTTATTTAGAAAAAGAAGAGGTAGATCAAGTCAAAATGTTTCGTGCTAGTTCACATACATTAGTAAACAATCCAACCATTTTTAAATGTTCAGCTGTTGCCAATGATGATACTGATACCCCTCCAGATATCGGAAGCAGCAAAGGAAGAGCAGCTTCGTATTTGACAGATTACCCTCAAATTTTTATGAAAACATCGTCTGACTTATTCCGGCCGCCCACCTCTGACCACGAATTAATACAGGTAAAAAATACTTTTACTAAAACTGAATTTGATAAAAATGGGGATATAAGAACTATAAAAACTATAGACAGCCAAAATTTTGTAAGTTATGAAGTGACGCGCCGAACAAAAATCACTGAGATAGAACTTCGAAATAGTACATTAAAGCAACATAATGGGATAAGTGAACCGAAAGGTTCACAAGCAGTAAAAGAATATATCGCCGAGAATAACGAAAAAAATAATAATGTCCAATGCAAAGCCGTAAATACCACATGTCGATTAAAAAGTCAAAATAAATCATTGTGTATTGATAAGAGCCCCGAATTCGCCGAATGTGTTTGTGAAAGAACGAACAGACAAGGATCTGAGACAAGTGAACAAAATGACATCAACAAAATAAAGAGAAAATGTAACACTAGTGAAATATCTGGAAATTCAAATACAAAATTTGAAAAAGGGAGTTGCACTTATGTAAACAATAAGAAAATATGAAAAATATATGACGAAATATAGTACGTATTTCATAATTATACGAATACATAGCTTAAATAAGTAACTAGTCGGGCAAACCCGAAAAATACACGTGAGTAAGCCGGTATTTCAGTCATCTTAAATAAGTAATGTGTTAAATATTTCTAATTTCTGAAGAGTTCTCTGAAGTAGTTATAATATTGTTATAAATTAAAAAGAACACAGCCAGCCGTCGTCTAACATATTTTTTTTTAAACTTAAACCTAGCAAACAGGCAGACGAGCCACGTGATGATAAGTGGTCACCGTCGCCTATGGACATGAGCAATACCAGAGGAGTCGCCGATGCGTTACCGGTCTTGGAGGAGTGCTCTCTTAACCCCAGTCCAGAAGTGAAAACTTCTTAGCTTTACAAACTGGCAAACGTTATTTTTGGGTTGTTAAGAAATATTTTTAAGTAGTATTTTTTGTTAGAAATAATTTTGTATTGCATTCAGCATACATTTATATTGCATTATGCATTTAGTGCCTTTTCTTCGCAGACAAGCTATACATATATAGCTGTTTTGTCTACATATCTGTACATATGTATATCTGTACTATAAATTTTTTAAATTGAATAATAGGTGCAAACGAGCATACAGGCCACTTTGTGTTAAGTGGTCCCTGCAACCTGCAACATTCACTTGCAATTTCAGGCATAACCTTAGTCCCACCTGAGATCGCAAATAAATGCATTCATTTTTCGGAGGACTAAGATGATCGCCGCGTATTTAACGAACAACCAACAACCTTCCGGAACACAATAAATTGCTTTACGGTAGATTTGGGTGTTGCGGTGGTACTTCTCAGGGCGGCGGCCTACCACCTATATATACACATCTGCATATATGTATATATATCTGAGTGTGACCGTCATGCAAGTTTAGGTTTTTTCCCCATCCCAAAAAGTGCCCAAAGTTTAACCCCTAAACAAGTTTTCAGTTCAAAAAATGAAACAATATTTGCTATTGAAATATTATTTAATTAAACATTAAGGGGATTCTTAGGTTCACATACAGTGTTTTCGACTGCTGCAACTGGATCCATATATACAACTCGATAGTTAAACTCTTCTGGATTTATTCTGTTAAATTGATACATGGGAAGTTTGTTCACTATAATCCAAATTACTTGCGGTACTTCATGATCGATTCTTAAGTCATTAGGAAATACTAACGTTTTATCACTATGTGCAACTGTGCCTAGATTGTCTTTGTTATATTGTTTGCGTGTGTCCCAGCATCCGATACTGTCTTGTGAAATAAGATTGAAGAACATGACACCGTTGCGGTCGATGGCTGCGGCGGAGACCTGTCCCGCAGGGCCACGGCTCTCACCGAGAAGTTTGAACTCGTTTACGGCGGTATTGACTCGATCGGGATCTCGAATTACCGTCGTGTTTACTAAAAACTCTAGAGAACTTGACATCGAATGATAGTATAACAAGCGATTCCCGAGGTGCAGTTTTCCTAGGGACATGCCGAAAAGTCCATCAGACCACTGATAATTCAAACCATGCAGAGTATAATTGGATAGTAAAGGTTCTGGGTAGAAAGTGAAGTGGTTAAATCTCCAGAAAGCGGCATCAGCGTCCCTGAATACGATAAGTCCAAATCGCCATGCATCGGCAATGTACACATGAAGGTCTCTACAGCGAGCGTCCCTTGAATCTACTATTAGGTTAGTTATAAGAGAGTTCTGTAATACAAATTCCTCCGGTATCGGAAAGCGTTTGATAATGGTATTGGTTTCCAAATCTATGGCGAAGAGTGTCGGTGGACAAATTTGACGAGGGGTTTCGAAGGCTTCCACCTGACCAGAATCAAGGACCCACATGACTCCGCAGTGATCTATGTTCATTCGGAAAACGGACGTGAAACCCGTACAATTATCTGGTGAAAATAAAAAATAATAATAATTACTTGCTAATGCTAATATAAACTTATTTTTATAAATTTATATTAGCAGTAAACGCATAAACGCAGTTCATATAATAGTAAATCATCATAACATTAATAGTGGTATATTACCTGCAGCGTGCCATTCCCAGCTAGGATAAGGAGTCAGCGGCGGTGATTCTGTTTGCCCTGTAGTAGGCAATACTGATAAGCTGGCGGGTACTCCGCGCTTCCATCGCGGCGTGCTCACAAAAATGCGATTCTTCCACCGCTCCACACCCAGAGGGATTACGTTGCGTTCCATAAACTGTCTACGTAATGAAGATAATATAACATGAGTAATATTAATTTTACGTAATTATAAGCCGTTAGTGAAAACATTGTAGTAACAAGTTCATAATAATGACGATGAATCTACAATCATTGTTATTGTTCAGTTATACCTAAGTATTACATAATATCTATAACGTGCAGGCTAACGTTAAGTAGAAATAGAACCAACCTCAGGAGAATTGAGATAGACGCGTTACTTATGATAATTGTGTTACAAGTTTTTGTATTTCAATAAACTGTTTCACGGTAGAAATGGCCGTGGCAATTATACGTCCTTGATTGAGCCCTGCGTTCTACGTGATTCAGGCTCGATACTGCGTATTTTTAATTCTGTTTAGATTACGTTACATAAACGTTACACTAATCTATTTTATACAATGTTGGACATGGTTGTTCTATTTGAAGAAATAGAAAGATTAAAAGTATACTAGTGGCCAATTGGTATTTGGCGGCTTTTGGTTAAAATAAAACTGTCTTTGATATAATAGCAGTGACATTGAGAACGATTGCGTTGGCAAAATAATACCGGTAACGCCATCTATTAGCGGATGATGCGCAATCATTACTGTATTTCATGTAATTTGATGTGTTTGTAACGCGTTTTATATATAAATTCTAGGTATTTGCAGTCCTTTTCCACATTTCCACATTCCCAAATTTATCTGTTCTCGCAATGTGCTTAAAAAGGGATCCAAAGTCTTCTCTTTACGTATAATTAGTCACAGATAAAATTAGTAAATTTTTCTTGTTACCCATTATCAATGGCTGCCTGCCTGTCGCCTGCTGAGGGAAACGCAAAATCAATTTGCTTCCATCGATACAAAGTGCCTTGCACTTTTTTCTGGACGTCGTACGTGTAACTGAATGCATTGCCGACACAAAAGGCGGTCAGATATATAAATAACAGACGCATCTGAAAAGTAAAAAGAGATTATAATTAAAGATTATAATTTTCGCTTACAGTGTTCTACTTAACAGGATTCTAATTAATACTTTAGAAAGCAAAAATAGCGAAAAGCGATTGCTAAGTAAATTTTATTAAATAAAACACGATTCTCAACGTATTAACTACAAATATTGTTTATAATTCTATAACTTTACATTTTTCACCTCTTTTTTTACTAATTTGCACCCGCGTGATGTCGGACGGGTCGCTAATATTTTATTTTTACGAATTATTTAAGCTGTTTTTTACAAATCAACTTAAGAGTCTTTTTAACCTACAACTATTGGAAATTCAGAAGGACACATTTTTAAAGCACCGAGATTACAAGTTTTCCTTGTTTCTCCACGATGCATACATGAGCACACTGAACGTACCTACTATAAAGGTTGGTACGCAGCTATTTTTAAATATTTCAAAGTAATTCAAAGCAATACCAACCTAGCAGAATAGTAGTTATGTCGTTTGTATGATCCTCAAATTGATTTTCATTGTTCCTAAGATGTATTTATAGCCCAAGTATTAATACCATTAATGATAGTAATTAGTGCCATTAATGGCTTGATGTAAATGAGTTAATATTACCTAATTTTTTTAGGTTAGATAAGCCTGTGGGTAACTTTACTTGATACTAATTTTAAAGCATATTAATACGTCCGTCTTTTGTTTTTTTAAGCAAAAAAAATCTCATTAACTTACTAAATATATTATAGGACACTTTCGGTATTATTAAACTTTTGCCTAGTAAAACTTGAACCGGTTAAATCGGTGTGGTGTATATTAGTTAATAATGTACTTAGTTATTACGAGACTGTTAGATCGACACCACTCGTCACTGTGACTCCAGATGCATGTACATATAGCCTTATAAAAGACAGACAAGAAACTACGATAAATATTATGTCACATTGCTTTGTTCTACTTTTAACCAGTAACGAGAAAATTAAGGCATAGACGCATTGATGCTTGAGTAATATGTAACTTATTAAAAATTTTAACCAATTAGAAGTGAAAGTAGACTGTTTATATTTCTCATACCTAATAGACGATACAAAAATCCAGATAAAAACAAACATAAACAATGATAAAGTGGCATCTTAAACACTACTAAAAACAACTCGTCAAACTGAATAATTTAAATTTTTAATAAAATTTATTGTTTCTATCTTGTATATATTATTCAAAAATTCTCTTACCTTGTTTAATTTGAGGATACGGTCAAGTCTTTTATAACTTATACATAATATTCCATTATTAATTTCTGTCAAACTATACAACGGCTAGGTTAAAGTCCTTTTACAACGTCCGCTCAGCAACTTGGTAGCTGAGCTTGTGTTTATTCCCACTCACGTATAATATTAAGTAGTTATCTGTATTACGTTCATCTGTAAAAATACTTGACTCGAAACGGCTAAACCAGTCTGACGACCGCGCGAATATGTGGTATGTTAAAATATGAACGAAATAAATAAAAACTTTATTTGCTTGCATCGTGATATTTAGTTTTGATCATGACACGGATTAGTTTTGATACAATAATGCTCAGCATCAAGTAATCGATATGCACATCCGTTCTCATTACAGAGATTATGTCTAATCAGTTTTAGACCAACTCATTTGACTTACAAATAAATGTAAGGTTTGGCGAATATTTTACCTGTCATAAATGCTAGCATACTTACATATCTCATTGTGCTGAAATAGCAAATCTGCACTTAATAAATCTGAACTATAAACAGATTGTAAATGGTCCCTGTAGATATAAACTAGATATATTTCCTCAAATGATCCTTTTTTTAGAAATATAACTCTGCGAGCATTTCGAGTAAATCGAACGCCCATACAAATCTCAAAATTATACGAGTAAATGGGTACTGCAGTCACAAAACATTTTTTTAACGTTTATCGATTATTAATTTATAGTACGCACACAACATAGAAAAAAAGGACGTGCGTGCGAGAATCTAACCCTGGCCCACGAGACCGGTATGCCGAAATTCAACCACTAGCCTATCGTGGTTTACATTACATTAATATTAAGTAATTACATGTAAGGTATTATTAATGTTATAATACTTTGACTAGTGGTACATTTTACAAAAAATGTGCTTGTGTATAGCAAGCAATTCAGTTTTATAAAGGGCCAATTGTCCAGAGCAATCGATTGTGTTCAACATAAAACATTAATCAGAAAAAATTTTCACGATCGTATTAGAAATATTGCTTGGTAGGGTTAATAGGAAGGCCCCGTCATCTGGGTCGACATTAGAAAAGGGGTTCGCTCAGTGTTCATTTCCTCAGTCCAACCTAGCTCTAACATCACTGACAACAAAGCTCTTGAAGTTTATTTTCAATAGTTAAAAAGACGCGAAAATGAATTTATATAAACTTAATTTGTATGCAACAGAGCATTCGCCAGTAGATAATATTGCACTTACTTTTACTATAGGAGTCAGATTATACTTCCAAGATTCTTATTCTAAAAAAATATTTATAGTCGTTTATACTTAGAATAGGTTTTTATTATTATATTTATATATGTGTCTAATATGGGACACATATTATTAAGTTCGATCGGCTATTAAAAAATACTACAATACCCGAGCTCCTAACAAAATCCGCAG
>DWNH01001436.1:0-11429 GCA_018249895.1 Tiana niger | reverse complement strand
CCAAGACATCCACGCTTCCCCATCCAAGCCCAATCCAGACAAGAAAAATTGTTTTGTGCCCCCCCGGGGGGAAAAAAAAAAAAAAAAAAAAAAAAAAAAAACGCCCGGGGGAAGTCACAAAAGGAAGCACGTCTACATATAAAAGGGCACTAAGCAATGTATTAAAGTGTTATTTGTTTCCTATTGCTAGTAAAATTACATTTTTATTTCATTCAAGACAATAAAGAATCCATCAGATGATAAGCAATAACTATGACATCACGCTTTGTACTGCTCGCGCATCTAATTAAATTTTTTTAATGACAAGTTTTGTATGTTTGAGTATTTTTAGAACCCAACCTATTGTCGTCCTTCTGCAGAACATCACTTGATCAAAAAAATAAGGAAAGAGGCATAAAAATATACTAAAAGTTGTTTTAGTGTGAGTTTATCCTATGAGTTACTTTTTATCTGTTGTTGCATACTATAACTGCCTACTAAAAATCTTTACTACGCAAATAACATTAAAAATAGTTTCCGCGAACCAAAACAATTTACAACTCTCGCATAAAGCGGGCCTTGTAAGCTCGAACTATAAACGGAATTGAAACTGTTGTAAAGTACATCGTCTCTTACTGTTTTATATAGCCCGTGGATGGTTTATGCGTGCGCGAGCCAACTACGTATTTTTGTCGATGCCCGATAAGGAAGGACAGTTTTATTAACCTGATCGCAGGGTAAGTTATTATCGTGAACAAGGGTTTTTTTAACTATTTGTCAACTTTCCAATAAAACAATAGTTTCAATTATCATTATTTTAAATTCACAGAAGAGAAGGTTAGGTTACCGAAATAGTTTGAAAGTTATAGATGAATAGATTAAAGTTGCAACACAATTTACTATTTCTTGGATTCTATGTAATATTTATTTGCGCCGTCCTCTTTCTCGTTGGCCTCTTTCCTTGTCATTGTCCTTATGTGTACATAAATTATAAATAATTAAAATACATAAATGGATAGTTGCCGGAACACAATAAGTCGAGGCACCACCTTAGTCGTCAGCACAGAACGAAATCGCAGTAAACAGATTTAAAATCTACAGTACTGTCTAAGGTGGACGTTTATGGGTTGCACAGACCACTTAACACCTTGTATTTAGTTGTTTTTCATGCTCATCTGTTACTTCATTCAAAAAAAAACAACAAACGTGCTGCTACTATTTCCAAAAAAAAACCAAAGTTAATAAAGTGTATATAATATAACAGTACAATAAAGCAGAGAACATCCGGAATACAAAGCAACAAACATTATCGCTTACTCAGCAAATTAAGCCCAATTCCAATCCCGATTGATAAATTAAATATTAAAGGGTCCGAGAACAAAGCTTTCCGGCGAACAATCAATCTTTGACAAGAGATTACGAAACGGTCGATCACTGACTCGTTACACCAGCAGCGAGCAAGCTAACGTACATATTAATAGCCGCCATTAACAACCACTCGACGAAGATTGAGGTTCCATCCGCACTCGTGGCGGTCCACGACGGTCCGATTTATTTATACTTTATTGACAAAATAATGTACAAATGGCGGACTTAGTGCTAAAAGCATTCTCTCCCAGTCAACCTTAGGGAGTTGGATAACTGCGAAGGCGGTATAAATAGAAATAAGAATGAAGCTACTAAAACTAGATATACTAATACATACATACACCACTACATACATACATAACATATTTGATTAATTATTATACATATTTATATCTATTACGATGTAATCTAGGGAAAAACATTTAACGCATTCAAATAATGAGCCGTGATATATTTTTTGAAAGTATGTTTACTGGAGGCTTGGCTCAGTGTTACGGGGAGGGCGGTCCATAGCCGAACCGTGTGGACAGCTTGGATTTAGACGTTCACTTTCCACGCACCTCTAAATTATGGAATATTTTTCCTGAGATATTTCCTCTCGACTGTGGCTTGCTGTTCTTCAAAAATTATCGGTATAAGAGCTATCCTTTATTACTGGGTACGCTTCGCTCCTTTGGTGTGTCGGTTGGGAACAGGTGACCTGTCTGCTTGTTTGCTAGGTTTAGGCTACAAAAAAACCATGCACTTGTTAAGTATATTTATAATAAATAAATTAATATCTTGGGACACGTCACACACGGTCATATGATCCCAAACTAGGCAACTAGGCCTGTGCTATGATAACCAGACAACTGATAAACACAGGCATCGATCCCATCGATGTATTATGCCATATTATATGAATCGATGTAATACACGTAATATGGATTAACACATAGAATATTTTTCACCGAATGCCGCGTGAACGAAGCCGGGGGTTAAGTTTGATATAATTTTTAAATACGATTGGCAAAATATTATAGTAAAATTTGAATAAAATGAAGCAAATTATCATAAAATAAAAGTTTCAGTTAATCTAACGTCGCCACAGCGAAAGCAGACAAGTCATTTATCGTAATAAATGTTAGTCCCGTTCAGCGTTCACTTTCATTGTCCTATCTCTCAAGTTTATGATAAAGTGATACAAATGTAATTATTTATGTCTAATTAAAAATTATTTTAGTTTATCTAATAGACTTTGGTTGCCAGAGCACACTATTCAATCAATTTATTGTGAAATAAGTCTACAATACAGATGTTTTAGTAGGTCGTTTCCGTGACTCATCCGCGGTGACGCGGAGGAACACCTTCAGGTTTTTAGTCGGTTGGAGCCCGACATAACCTCCGTCGGCCTCGTGACGGAATCTACTCGTCCCGAGTTTTCATGACGAAATAAAAAAAAGTGGTTGTGATAATAAGAAGAAAAAATATTTCTCATTAAATGAATACTTAAGATAAGTACTTTACGGGCTTTAAAATGAATAGAAAGTCCTCAGTCAAAGCGTAGCGGCATTTTAATACTCTCTGCAATAACGGCTAAGTAACTCGAGGGGGTGGGGGTAATAAGGTCCAATTTCCTAATAACGTTTGAATTCCGAGTAAACAGTGGGCTCCTTTAGACTGTCCCTGTCTTTGAGCGCGATTGTGGGCACAAAAGATTATGCTTTCATGAATAATGCCGTCCTGTCCCTTTTAAATGGTCATATTTTATCTTCTACTCGCTTAATAGTGGGCAGTGCGTCTTTGTGACTGACATGCTGCTAGGTAACACATAATACGGTAACAGCTGTTGTTATAAGTGTCGTTACTACCTGGTATCCTAAGAAATAAAGATAAAAACCGTACGGGTTGTATATTTATTAGGTAAAACCCTGCTTTATTCGTGTAGGTTAAATAAATTGAGACTATTTTTAGTAGGAACATGAAATTAAATTGTTTTATACATCACAAGGTATTTACATACACTCAATGAAAGTCAAACATATCAATTAGTTCAATTGGTTATTTCATCTACTTCAGGCGCCCTTTTGACTATGGTTGACCTGGAAAAAAAAGCCAGAAAAAAACTCTCGGCACTCAATTAAAATCGGATGTAACCAGGTATCGGATGTAAAATTGTTTTCTATACTATATAAAGGACTTTTTCATTTAGATGTACAATATACATACATATGTGCGTACACTCACTATCTACATATCATAAGAATAACTCTCTGTCTTTACTACAAAAAATACTGTCTCGATGTGAAATGTCCTCAAAAGCCACAGTAGAATAAAAAGTAACAACTTTGTAATATACATATGTATAATCGTTCTCGCCACGACAGTGCGCTAACATTACAAATACCCAGCCATCCGTCACATCACACATTTTTAACTCGAGCGAGTGTGAAATGTCCATAAAATTCCACTCAAACAATTTGCTAGGTCGTCGCAAATATTTTACGCAACATGTCCCCATATCCCAGCTATGAAGCCCGAGTTATATTTACGAATGTACCGTCGCAAAATCTACGTGTTTTTCGATTATTTTCGCGAATTATTGGAATACATTCGTCGCGAGCACAATTTATGACGGACTTGGTAATTCAGTTTCGAACATTTAGATAGTTATTATATTTTTATCTTAGTGGTTAGCGAACCTGACTGCTAAACGGGAGGTCGTGGGCTCGATTTCCACACAGGACAAATGTTTGTGTGATGAGCACGAATATTTCTGTGTCTGGGTGTATTCTTATCTATAATAAGTATGTATTTACAAAAATAAAAGTATTTATGTATGTTTATCAGTTGTCTGGTTACCATACCACAGGCCTAGTTGCCTAATTTGGGATCAGATGACCGTGTGTGAGTCGTCCCAAGATATTTATTTATTATTTATTTATTTATTTTCTTAGCTCGCTTTTTTCTCGCCAATCGTAACCAAAAAATTATTGTTTTGTTGGAATAAAATCTCCAAAAATTGTATTAAATTGATCAGAACTTTTTTAATTTATAATTATTATTTTTTTACCATACTTATTATTTTAATTATTAGCTATAGTAACTTTTTAATATTAGTTTTATTTAGTGATATTATTACAACGTTAATATTATTATTTTAGGAGTTCAATTAACGATATTAGTTTATTGCTCTAAAAAATTATCGTGATATAAGATTATGCATTAGGCAATGCCGTTAAGAACCAAGCCGAAAAAACATTTTGAGTCATATAAACTATACCCCGTCCTATTTTCAAATAAAACATGTTTAAATAAATCATTGGAAGATCAACACAAATATAATTTTTACAACCACCGCTGAGCAAACATATGAATTTCACCAACGTCTATGTAAGTTTAACTTAGAAATCTTTCATTCCATATTATTCCGTATTCCGTGCGAGAAACTAACAGATTTTCGAAACGCTCCAAGAGAAGCTTACATAAAATTCCCGTGAAACCAGGCACGATATCTAGGACAACACCACCGCCTCGTTTTACTGATGAGGTTTAATTTATATCTACACCATAATTAATTTTAAAACATAAGTCACAGATCCTTACAAAATATCAATCGAGCATTTTCCAACAGGACTCATATAAATCAACGCACTTATAGACAAGTAAAAGCATAGTGTACGAACAATTGTACATCAACTAATGATAGATTACAATCAATACAATAACGATCTTCACTGGGTCAGACTAATACAAACATTAATACAAATGCAAATAATAATATATCAGATGATAATCTTGATATTCGATGCATCAGCGATATGAATCTTAATAAGCGAACGGACGACACGCAATTTTCAACCTTCGCCAATGCGTAAAAGGAATCAAAATACAAGACAGGCGTGAGAATTACAACAATTGATACAAATGTACATACAACTGGTATCAAATCACACTGTCAAGGATATATAAAACATGTCAGTGTCCTATTAACTGGAATATGGCATCAGTTGTGTACGTACGTGAGGATCAGATATCCTTTTTGATTGTTATTCAATCAACAGTAGCCTAGCTGACAACAATGTAGATATTTGTTAGGCAAATTCGAGATGAAATAGATACGCCTGATAAAATATCCAGTGAACGTGTTCGTTTGGGAATTTTGGGTGATAAGTTAAAATAATGTACATTAGTTTCCATAACAGTACAGATTGCATACATCATGAAACGATAGTGAATTTTAAATGCAAAACAGCTACTTCTAAATACGTTTCTGAACTGAACTTTTTGTTCACGATTTACTTTTTCGGAGATCAAGTTACGAGGTACCGTCGACTCCCATGTCGGTCTTGATTTAAAAAATTACACAACACCGCAATCTGTACTGTTACGACTTTTTTTAATGTCAGCTGCCCAAATTAATTTCTCAACCGAGCAAGGTCCGTCCACTCCCAAATTACTGAGTTTATGAACAGATGCTCTCGTAACATATACATCACATGTCACACGCTGCAAACGTGTCCCCTTGGAAAACACCGAAGAAACAGTTATTTAAATATAAAATTATGCATTTTCATTAAAACTAGCGGACTGATTTTCTCGAGATTCGAAAATGAGGTCATCTTTTTTTTCATTTTCATTAATTAGGCAATTAATTATTCTAAGTACACAGCACAACTAACCAAAAACTAACTTGAGAGAGAATACTAAGAAAAATGTTTTGTTTACGTCTGATTTTGAAACTGTATTGTTGATTCTTTATTCAATATGTAGGGTGTAAAATTTTATAATCCTCTAATCCCTGCCTTAATCCGGCTGCCGTGCAGGCATTAACACCTTTTATATTATACTACTCTTTATTTCAACACCACTAATCTCCTTTTGTTTGACAATCATCCCCACACTTACATTTCTATAATATCCAAAATGTATTTGTAAAAAAACAAAAGATTTTCAATACGTCTTGTTTCCCTTGTACTTTACTTGTATGGAATCTTTAGTTTGTTTTATTCGTTTGCATAATTCTCAGAATCCTCATCTTTAGCGATCCCAGGTGTACCTTTCAAAGAATCTAAGAACATAATACGAATTGCAACACGATCCACTGGCGCTTCGTTTGGATTCAAAATAAAAGCTTCAAGCCTCTGTTTAACTAATATGAAGTCATCAATTTAACTCTGTAGGAATTCTTTGATGTCACTGCGAGGAGTATTGTGCTATTTCCACGGGAATTACACGGGTTTGAATAATACCTCACCACATTTTATATTGTCTCGTATCATTCGTTTTAAATTAGAAGTGCTTTATTATATTTTACGCGATAAATCGAGTTTTAAGCTCGTATGCATTACTTTCCAACCCGCACTTGGCCAGCATGGTGGACTGTGGCCTAAATCCTTCTCATTCGAGAGGAGACCCGTACCCAGCAGTGGGACTATGATGGATTTATGAAGGATTACTTTACATTACACACGCCGATCTTGTCAAAACAATTTTACAACTCAAAAAAATTTAACAGTAAAATTAGTTGTGTTACTACTTATTTATGAAGACAAATATATCTAGCAATTGCGTCTTTATCAATTTTGTCTGCAACTATCTAAATAGTTTGTTTCTACACAAACCAGGAACTGAATTTACTCAAGTTCTTAATCAAAGTGTATCTTGAAACAACATAATTTGTTGAAAGCGTCTTCATTTCACGCAGATCAAGGGATATTTGAAATATGATTAGTAGGAATTTCCAAGCAACTCCACAAATCACGTACTAAACTCATCGCCGTATTTATAACCAATGATACATATGTATGTATGTGTGTTTAATCTCACGTTCCGCGTACAAAACACGTTCCACAATTATCATGTGCAGGTCAAGCTGATTATCCCTATACAATCCCTTCAGGATTTCCCGAAATAGCTAAAAGACAAGTTAAACAGCGTCTGTACCACGAAACGCTTAAGTAGACATTCAAACTGTTTAGTTTAAATAAAAATAGATGCACTCAGCGTATGGAAATGAGCGTCGTGGAAGGTAACTGGCTCAAATACCAAGAGGTTTAACTACTGTCGGAGAAACGAGCGAACGAGAATTATAAATTGACAAAAATTTCAGTCAATTTTAGGTCATAAAATCTATAAGATAGAGTAACTCAAGTTAAAAGAGACATTAACAGAAATGTTACGAGACGGAGAATCAATTAGCTACGATGGCCAATTTACAAAACTGTCAGCTATTTCTACACCGTGATATCTTAGTCGACTACGTTTTAAATGGCAGCTGTTTATTTCTTCAAGAGAAAATATTCTATCGCCTTTCGTTCAGATGTCAATCGTCCATGATCGGACGGACAAGTCCGGGGAGATAAAATGTTATATTTTTAAAATCCGTTGTTTAAGAAACAATGCATTAGCCCGACACTGTTTGTCAACTGACACAATCTGTTTTCGTGTGTGTTCGATTCTGTTACAAGCTTTTTTGGTTAATTACACAGTCTCTTTTTTCAGTATTTATGATCATTCGACCGCGTTTTGTAAATTACACGTTTCATCCTATATTGTAGTTATTTCTGTCGTTATGTCGTTTGGTGGCGCCTCATTAATGATATATCTATTTCTGAGGACAATTTATTTTGGTTTCTTCGATTCTTTGTCTCGTGTCAGAGTAGGGGCTTGATCGGTATTTGTTACATGAAGTTTGTAAGTTTTACTTAGATCACTGTCAAGCTCTATTACTTGACTTGAAATTATAAAGGAATTTTATGGAAATATAAATCTTTTAGCATTTATTAATTTGAAATAGCTTATTAAAATTACTATTTTAGCTTTATTAGTAGCTAAAATAGTAATTTTACTAATAACTACTCAAATGAGTAGTTCGACTAAATAGTCGAATCACACAAAGTCGAAGCTCACAAATATATTTAATGGCATATTGTTTTGACCAATTATCTTCCACATTTTGATAAAGAAGTCGTGAAATCGCTGTGACATCAAAAAATAATGAACATTGGACTACATAATTAAATCTGATGACCAAACTACTTCTTGCAATTGCAATTAAACAAAAAAAATGGGCCCGACAAGAACACAGTTTCAAAATCAGACGTTCAATTCTTAAGCACTATCTAAAAATATATCGACTGCCACTAAATGCGTATGTCTAACTGAAAACTGGTCTATTTCGTCTACTATTCATCTATTTGACTATTTCATAATGTGTACGATTCGTGTTCACCACACGTTCTCAAAATGGCACTTATTGTGCTTACTTAAATATATTTTGATAAGATGGTCACGTTGACACTATAATTAATAATGAAGCGTTTTTAAGCATTACAGATATCGAGAACTCACTAAAATCAACGTTGTCTTTGACTTAAAGGATTTATGAGATTAATTGAGTTTCATATTCACTATTGTTTTCACTTCAATTTACTAACATTAAACTACTAATATCTATTTCAAACTGAAGCTTGTCACAAATCTGAAATTTCTCAGTTTACAAGCGAGAATACTTATTCGAAGCCGTTCACAGCATAGCGCTGTTCAAAATGGCTGACAGGGCAAAGAATATAGAAGCTAGCATGCACTGTATATTCACTCTGACGGATATAATATAAGTTCTATGAGTGTATTATTCTCCTGTAATTCTACAAATTGGTTTAGCTGGTTTATTGTATATCTGTAGTTCGAAAAAAATTAAATGTTCCTTTAATAAAGCTAGACATTTTTTAGTTAGCGAAAGTTCTTAATTATCTGTAATACTTATTAATATTATGTCAACAAGCAATGCATTCCCAGACTGAATGGAAATAGCTTGAAGAAAAGATGTTGCGTTGAAATTATTAACAAAGGCATAGATAACAGATGTTGAATTGCCGTTCCGTATAAAAATCTCAATTATCTGAATGATAACTTGACTAAAAGTCGTAAAAATTGTGATAAGCATTAGAAAATTTAAAAAGTCATCGAAAACTGCTCCCGTAAAATAATTAGAAAAAGCTTCAAATCAGTCAAGAGTAAAATAATATCGTAAGACGAAAAATGCATCACTATAAATACGATAATTTTTATATCACAAATAAAAGCATAGAAGGTATTACGTCTAAATAAAACCAAAAATCACAGTATCTCTGGACAAGATTTAAAACTTGCCCTAGTATCTTTTTTTTTCGTATAAATAAATTCTAAATATTAGGTCGTATGGAAAAAATAAAAAAAAATGTCTTTTCAACTAAATTAAGATCTACCTAACTTTCTCTATATAAGATTTCTCCTATATACGTCTGAATCCTAAATCTTAATCAAATGTCCTTCATTGCATTAGTGAAAATATAAAAATTTAATTTCTAATGGTTTAAGAAACCTATATTACCATTATACATGTTAACATTTTATATATATATGTATATTTAAATGAATTTCGTAACTACAGTACTTCAGCTCATTCTTGAACTGAACAATTAATAATAATAGTTCGATTACTCAGTAGGCCCGATATACTTTACAATATTAAAAATTAGGCTCATAGGTTCCTTAAGGACTAAATTTGTCATTGGAACTTTATGGAGATAACTAGGAATTTCACACAACTATCCAATGTCCGTTCTCATCAATCTTCAGTTCATTCCATAGTCTTCTAGTCTTCTTAACGAAATACTTACAACACACGCAAATCCATTGTCTTGGGCACGAACGCGTTATGCGTCCCCGTTTACCTTAGCACTGCACTGAACCACGAGAGTTTCACCAATTCACGTATAGACTAATGTGTCTGGACGCAAATGTAAGGACTGAAGAGTCTGTGTGGTGTGGGCCGAACAGGGCTTGTCGAGTAGGTCGGGACGCGGCGGTCGCGCCGCTTTAGCGCACATTCACCGAGCCAGTGGCGCTAAAACGGCGCTCGCAGCCAAAGCCAAAGCGAGGGAGGAAGCCAGAGCAGCGCCGCGAGAGTACGACAACTCTTCGCTCTTCACAACCTCGTTTGGAGACTTATCGTACTTGTGCGTCTTTTTGGTGACGGGCTTCATTGTTGTCGTAGTGGTGGTCGTCGTTTGAGTCGTGGGCGGCGGCGGTGGCGGGGGCGGAGTTGGCTGCGGAGACGGCGCCGGGGACTGATCCTCCGGCTTGCAGCACACCCGGAACACCAACTTCATGTTGTGACTCAAACAACGACCACCGATGCGTCTGTGCAGATCGTCTTTACTGGACGTGGATATGAAGTAGTAGTCCTTTCCTGGCAGGAACTCCAGCCCCCCGGGCTGCGGTGTGAACGGCCGGAAGGTTATGGTGAAGAACATTAGTTTGTTTGGCTTGTCGCATATAGCAATTATACGAGGATTCGGATTCGTTATTCTACACGTATCGTACTCCTCTTTGCTCACGTTATATATTATATATTTCTCTGTATCCTTTTCGTGAGTTCCCGGCGCGTACACTGGACATATTATATTCACTTGGTCGTACTCAAACTGTGCGTTGCCCTTATTCAAGTCGAAGACGTGGTCCGTATTGTCTATTCTGAATATACTGTTGGTTGTGTTCCAGTGTATATAGAACGATTTAGCGTAGTTTCCCATAACGCTTTCGATGAAGAAAATGAGCACCAAAAGGGTCCAAGGCGTCTGCCGCAGCCCCAAGTAACCGTAGGACACCATTCTTACTGTTTATCGTTCACGAACTCTCATTATTCGATCGAAGACGCAGGCCTTTCATCGCCCAGGCAACTTTTTCTATGCTTTCGCGTCCAACGCATACCAATCCATATTTAGAGTCACAAACTTTATAATTTCGTTATAAAACGAGCGTGATGCACACATAAAACACCGTAAAACCGACCAAACTCAACATCGCACCGTAGAGTCCACCATGTTCGGTCTACACAAGATTCTATTCATCGATAAATGTGGAATGCCATAGGACGTGGCTCGCTGTAAAAGCGTCGAAAGATCACTAAAACCGTGCACGGCGTTCCCGCAACGCGTTTTATTTAGTCCGACCGGGGATTTTGTGTTCGGGAAACGTTGGAATTAATCAATACATCACAGATTTTTTACAATACTGAGGCGTTCTTTGTAGTGAGCGGGCGTCGCGGACGTGCGGAG
>DWNH01001435.1:0-11436 GCA_018249895.1 Tiana niger | reverse complement strand
TAGTATTAATTTGGCCAGTGTTGCCAATTAAATTGGATCGTGTTTAACAGGCTTTATTCTTTCTATTCTATGGTACAATCTATTTGTCGTTGGTCATTCCTTCTTCGCGATGTCTCAATTAAGGGCTGAAAATCTGAAATATTGATTGATTTGTGCTAAATTTGGACTAATCTTTTAGACCTGAACTTTCTTTATTATTTATTTATTTTAAATCGTTCTTCTGACTAATGTTACTACAGTGAAAGCGAACAGTTTCAAAATACACATCGTTATATTAGGTATTGGCGCGTATGAGATTATAATATACTATATACACTGATATTGTATAGTAATAAAAGAAATGATCGATATTTAGGTGGGTGGTTATGACTGAAGAATGCCCAATACGCCGCGGCCGCGGAACTCAGGGCGTGGGCCAGACGGATCGCCTCAATCACCAGTCAATAATGTGCCCATGTCAGAAAGGCAACAGTTGGCCCTAGTCATGCAGTTGTCGGCGCAAGATGTTCTTCCAGGTAAGTTTTCTCACTAATTGTAGTATTGTAGAGTAGAATCTAGTAAAACTTCCCGCCATTTTATCGTCCAGCCTCTTCAAATCCGGGGGAAGACAGAAAAAAAACGAGGCAACAACGAAATGAACGTGGTGAAACACCTCTCCACGTATCAGCGATAAAAGGGGACCATGAAATGGTTCAAAAAATTCTTGATCAGGGGCAAGATCCTGATGTTCCTGATTTTGCTGGTAAGGTTTTATGTATAAGTTTATAAATACACTGCAAAAACGTAACATCGCAATTATAATATGGTATATGTATTAGTAAGGTTTTTATACTAACAAATATTTGATATATTGTTATATATAATATATATTACTTTTAAGGCTGGGGAAATGTTTTTTCATATTTCTTAAAAATTAAAATAAATTTCTAGTTTAATTATGTACATTTAATTGAAATACCTATATTTCTGATGATGATTTGGTTAAAATATATAATGTATTGAATTTTAGGGAATATTGTATGAAAAATGAAAATAGAAATATTGTTTCAAAATTGATATAAAGAAGCCTAAATCTTATCTTAATCTTACAAAATTGACAAAATTTGAGACAGTTTTGCCAGATAATTAAATAGATCTCTTTTCAACTGTAATCAAACTCAACAACTTCAGATAATTTCTTCAACTATATTCGTAGTAGAAATGGAAATTGATAGTTTGGTATTAAAAACTTCTAATGAATAATCCTCGCATAATCTCTATCTTACTTAGATTGGATTTGTCCTAGTTTGACTTTTGTGAGTGTATAAAAAACGAGAGAAAAAGGTCACAGCTTGTCAAAGGCAGTAAATATTTAACCAGCCACGTTCAATTAGTGCAATGTAGATGTTGGATTTGAAATTCATACATATAAGACATGAAAATACATTTCCCCAACCTACGTAAGTTTATATTATATCTTGTATATTAATACATTCTAATTCCAAATATTTTTATGTATGTACAATGGACTGTATTGCACAACTTCTTTAGGTACCATTAAGTGGGCAGGTCAGGTTTCTAATTGAAAAATCATTGAATTTTTTTGTTAGATAATTTTCAATGTTCGAGAATAGTCTCTACAAATATAAATCACAGTAATGTAAAGTGGTTAACTTTTATCCATTTTCATGCACCGACTTCAGGACGTCAAGCACCATATATACCAGAGATATGGTTGTGGTTTGCCCATTGCAAGTTTTAAGTTTATGGATAGGCATGAGTGCTTACAAGTCTGTAATAATGACGTCTAAGGCAAGATCTGAAGATAGTGAACTATTACTTTTTTTAAAAGCAACAACAGCTTAGATGTAAAATGTATGCTAACTGAGGGGACACTAAAAATGAATAGGGATTTAGAAGAAAAATTACATATACATATGAATTTGAAACAATCATACCAATGTAGTATCACATTTAACAAAAACCTCAAAGGGAAGAAAGAGACAGGAATCTGCTTGTAGGGATACTTCGCCATGATTCATGGAAATGGAAGTTTGGAAAAATGTAATTTAATTATTTGTTATGCATTACATAGTGTCATAAAAATGCAAGTTAAATGTAATTATTATTTATACATTAGATTAGACCAATAACTACAGCAGTAGTTGATATTCAAAACCAATGTTAATCAGAATTAAGTTTAGGAAGAGGAATTGTTAATATTTAATCATCCACCTGCCTTTAAATGTCCAATGCTAGACATAGACTTGCCCTAGTTTGCGTCGCTCCATCCAGTTCTGAATCCAACTGTTTACCACCACCTTTTTCAGGTCGTTGGTCCATCTGCTTGGAGGACGACCTATGCTCCTTTTGCTATTTTAACATTTAGTAGCAAGTCAAAATATCAGACACAAACTATCTCTACTAATCATAGCTGCATGTCTGGTAGTATCAAATGAAACTATTTGATAACAGCTCTTATATTTCTAAACAATTTAATGATATAATTAAATTAAGATATTGTAACCCAATTAATTCACTGCAAATATATTCATATACTGAGCATTTTCTAGAAAAAAATTTCAATTCTATTCAAAACATGATAAACAAATAGATATAATGAATTACTCTTTTCTCAATAACTTCAAACAAAACAAAATGAATAATGAAATGATGAAATCTGGAAAAAAGTTATATTTATATATATATTATGGAATTTACTGTGATTTAGATCCCATTTTAGTTCAAATGAAAGAAACAAAATGTAATAAAAAAAACTTCGAACTACACTCAAACAATTTAATATCCACAGTGAAGTACTGGGGGTTCAGTGTGGGGCTGTATGAGTGTGGGAGCAATTGGAAAATTACATGTCATTGTAGATACAATGGACCATAAGATGGACATTGACACTTTAAAAGAAAATCTACCAGTGAATGCAGAAAAACTTGGAATTGTTAGTGAATACATTATTCAATAATGTACCTGACTACAATCTGAAGCCAATAATTGGATATTGAATAAAGTACCGTTCAATCACATACTACTCACCAATCCCTAGCGTTAAATTCTATTGAGCATTGGTGGAGTGTTTTATAAAATTCAATGACAAAAACAGGCTTAAAATAAAGCAAAGTTCATGGAAATTTTAAAAAAGGAGTTGAAATTTCAATTACTGTCACAAATATCTTTGATTCAATGCCACACAGACTGCGAGAAGTATTAATTAAGAAGTATTAAGGATATCCAATAAAAGTTAACTTTATTTTTTATTAAAATATTACACACACGCATGAATAATTTTTGTACTTTTGAGAATATATTTTTTTAAATTTTGTCATATTAGTTTCATTTCTTGATTTATTTTTGTTTGAAGTTATTGAGAAAAGAAGAATACATAATACCTAATTGATTACCATGTATCGTTTGATGGAATTATACCATTTTTTGTAAACATGCTCAGTGAATAAAAATATTTTTGAACCCAATTAATTAAGTACATAATTATGTGAAAACAGATATGACTGTAAAATTAAATTAACAGCTATTTGTCTTAAGATTAGTGATCTGACCTACTCAAAACTATTACTAATTTTATAAACTGTATTACATATTTTATACTAACTTTAACTGTATTACATATATTATATGTAACTTGTGTGGAACTAACTGTGTCTGTAACTAAATGTAATGCGATGCTTCTGTATAATGTATGTTGAAAATCACCAGTGAACATATCACAAATTTAATGTCATATTATTAATCTGATCAACCAAACATTAATAAGTGAACCTTAGATACAGCAATATAGAATTCACATGTCATCACATAGAGCATGTCAGAAGGGGCCCATAGCCTTAAAAAACAATATTTACCCACTGAAAGTAGACAATTATACATTTACTAATTTCATTAATACAAAATAAGTTTCAGCTAGTACTCTGCTTATTGCTGCAGTAAATATTAATTATTTACCAAATATTTTCACATAATAATACAGATTTTTTAAAATATAGGTTATTGCCTCATTACCACATCCTAAAATGTAAATATCTAATTAATATAATATATGGTCATCTATTAGTTTATGAAATATTATTGTGACCATCTGACAATAATATTTGATCTAATTTCTAATTGTCTTAGTCAACCTCTCAATAAATATTTATTTAACAAGTTTGAATAGAATCTAAACTTCTGTATATCTATCTGGTTTCGATTCAAGAAGTCAGATACTCGTAAACAGTATAACGCTCGACACCTACTGTGTAGTGCATTATTTAGGATTGACAATAGTAATTGATAAATGATCCTGCTCCACTCGGATCATGAATTGCAAAATTGCAACGGCTATTGCACCAATTGAGAGCTTTATTCAATTTATTAATGCTTTCAATCTAACAATGACTGACAATAGCGTGATTATATTGTACTTACGATCGGGCACCCTCCGTAGCGTGTCTCGTGAACAGCTCATTCCTAACACATCGTTGTGAGCACAAGGATGTGTTAGGAATCGTCTTGGTGCCTTTTATGTATTGCTCAACAGTTCGCCTTAATCCTATTATGTCAAGCGTAAGTATTCAATGTGGTTGTGGCTCATTTTAAAAATATTTGTACACTACAAAAATATTGCATTTACCTGAATTTTAGGTTGGACCGCGCTCCATGAGGCTTGCAGCTATGGTTGGTTTCAAGTTGTGGTAGTGCTCGTGAATGGCGGCGCGAATGTAAATGCTAAAGGCTTAGATGATGACACGCCACTTCATGACGCGACCCCATCTGGAAACCTCAAGATGGTGCAATTTCTTATCGAACACGGCGCTGATCCTTTTGTGAAGAATACGAAAGGCAAAATGCCTTCAGACTACGCAGCGCCACAAATCTATGAATATTTGCAAGCATTAAAGGGTATGTTATTACCTAATATGATTTTTTATAAACTAACATTACTAATCTTTTCAAAATTAAAGTTATACAAAGATTATATTAAAATAATTCATTATGTATGTATGTAAGTATAAAAAATTAAAAACTTTACATTTAAAAAGAAAATGCTCATAGCTACTATTTGCAAAATTTCATATGAACTGCAGTAACATACAACTAAAATTTTGTTTTAAAACCGCATATAAATAATAATAGGGTTGACTGACAGAATGGTTTTAGCATTAAATCTACCTTTTGTTCCTTTATTTATTGTAAGGTGTAAAATAAAGTATAAATAGATAAAAATATCTATTGCCAAAAAAACTGTATGGAATAAAATACAATATAATAAAGTAATTGTAAGCATCATCAAGCTATTTTTGTCCCACTTCCGGGCATGGGTCTCCTCTGAGATATAACTAGGATTTGGTAATATGTTGTATGATGCTGATAATATGTTTTAAAAGTTAACAGGGAATAAAATAATCTGTAAAATTTATTCTTGAATTTTACACCTAATTATGAAAAACAAAAAACATTACAATTTTGCTATTAGCATAAACCGACAATCGGATAAGTACAGTCATACCCGTTTCTACCGATAGCATTTATCGGTTGCAGAGACCTCTTAATAACAACTGGCCAGCACGCTCAATTGCTGCTTTTCTATAAAAAAACACGTAATTTATAATTTTTGCAAATATCTAACATTCACTAACTAATTAAACGCTTTCTTCACGAAAATATTTAGTTCTTTGCTTTTTTTCTGAATTCATTTGTCACTTTTTTTGTATTTCATTATAATTTAAAAAAAAGTTTTGTTACACATGTGATTATCTTCTGAAGTATCTTTTCTTCAAAGTTTTATATAGCAAAAAAGTAGTGGAGAAGAGAGGATTTGGCGATGTGCAAAAATTACTTGACGGGAAAATAAATATAGGTACCTTTCTTCCTTATTGGTTAGTAGTGATGGATACCAGTCCTAAGAAAGGCTCCGATGATAAGATATGTAAAGCGTTTCTAATGTATAAATCGTAAACTTGAATATCTGGTCTGGAAAATCAGGTATAACAGCAACTATTAGGTAGGATAATTGCACCTAACCTAAGGGATGGGCTGTGCCGATTTTACGCCAAATAATTACTTTCATTGCCGCAAACAAACTATTTACCGCATCCTCTGCGCGTACTGTAGCGAGAGCGAACTCCTATTCACCGCGTTCTCACCGCGCTCAATGTTCTTCTGGTTGCATACCCTGACTGATTTGTTTGCGGATGCATGGTCGACAATATTATCTGTTTTAATTATAGTAAATAAACAAATGTAGTTGTGAAGAGAATTGAAATAAAATTTAACTTAACTCGCAGTTTTAAATTGTTATTTATAATAGTACTAAATAACAGTTAAAATGTGCCACAATTACTTACAAACCTAATTGTTTTAGCATTTTAGAAACAGAAGAAAAATTTATGTGAAAAAAAAAATCTGTTACAAATTTAATATAGTGTCGCCATGTACCGAAGGACGAATCTATTATAAATAGAGATAAAAGTTATATCGAGGTCGATACCGATTTATAATTGTACATGGTTTGTATAGAGCTATAGAGTGTTAATATGTTTTGCCTTCCTTTGCTTTTCTTATCCTGGAATACATATAAATCTATATAAAAATTAGCGTCTGCCAAGTAAATCGAATAGTATTAAAAAACTTGACTTGAATTGCCAAATAAAGTTTAAAAAAATTGCATATTGGGACATGACATGACCATAATATGTTATAACATGAAAATCAAGTTTTTGTATACTTTATTTTACATGGAATGAAGTTTATTAAACTCAAATACTAGATTGATCGACATTGCAAGATACTTTTTATTAAAGTGAAGGCAACGGCATCAATGCAAATATTCGTTTAACACTCAGGACTTCAGCTACCATAAACAGTCCGCCAGTTTCATAATTGTGTGCGTAAGCAACGAAGTTGTGAATAATAATAATAAATTAGTGTATTATGTTAAGATTTCGTGGACAGACTTAGGTAATGTGTTTGGTGACAGGTTTGACTGAACCTATAGAAATAGAAAAATCTATGTAGTTACTATATTTAAGTATGCTAATAGTGTCAAAATTGTTTTGTAGCATATCCTGTCTTAATACCTACTTTGTTAACAGCGTTATCTCAAGGTATTATTTTAAAAAAGTGATGGAATTAAAATGATTTAACGTTTATTAAATGTACGTTATTTGCTGTGTTGGACACAAAATTATGTTATATAAATAATTATATTTGGAATTGGAATCGTTCTAATTAAGTGTTTATTATTTATATGAGTGTATATGACATTTAATTATTGTAAATCGTTTCTTTAAAGGTACGTATACATTAAAGCTAGCTTGTTTTATTCGATCTATTCATTGCGAATACCTTTCAAGTGAAACTTGAAATGAATATGCGTCAGACGAGCGACTATTATTTAAAATATTATTGTTTACATTCAAACAATAAATAGATTCTGACGTTACAGGTGAATGCCTGGAAGAACGAAGACCATCATGCAGTTACGAAAGCAAACCTAAAAAGAATAAATCCAAGAAAAAAACTAAATCGAAGACAAAATCTAAATCAAAGTCTAAATCCAAAAGCAAAAGCAAAACTAAGTCGAAAAAACACAGCAAAAAGGAGAAAGGTTGTATTACAACGTTTGTCGGAGTAATATATTATTTATTATTCGATGTTATTTCTTCCTTAGTAGATTTGCATAAATGTTCCCATTTAAATGTTTCAGCTGAAAAGGGCTTGGGTTAGCACCTGGTTTGATTACCTGGCAACCTTGTGATCGGGCCAGGTAAAATGTAGGAACTTAATGTTTTCTTTTGTCACATACCTTTTATTCGCAATTAGTGCTATTAAAAAAGAATTAAATAGATGTAGAAACAAAATAAAATTATTTTTATTTTGATTAAATCAATCACTATATAATATCAATAAATATAATAATTATAATATATATAATTAATATATACACATAAATAACTATAACTAAACTTTAAAAAACAGACTATATTAACGATTCACACTCATACTATATAATAATAAATATTGTAGACCTGATGTTGTCTTTGTCCTATTTCAAAAATATTGTTATAAAATTTTACCGAATAATACGTATACTTTCGCGAGAGGTAAGCTGTCCATAAATTATATACCCCAGGCTCATATTTGTTACTTAATAAATGTAAGCTTTAATATGTAAGTATTTAAGGAAATATTGGTAATCCTGCTTAGATTTAGGGTTTTCCGACCTGAAACTTCCTTAGAAAATCGTTATAAACAAGAACAAGGGGATAGGTGAAAGGCTGCCACCCAGGGTAGCAGTCCTCAGAAGTAGCAATGCATCTGTTTGCGATTTCAGGTAGGACTAAGGTACTGCCCGAAGTTGCAAGTGGATGTCCAAGGGCTGCAGTGACCACTTAACACCAGGTGTACTGCACGCTCTTTGGCTACTTTTATTCATTAAAAAAAAGAACCAAGTCGCTCGAGATAATTGTGGACAGCAGGATAGATTATTTTGATGACTGGAAAACCTTTAGCAACTTCTTTAACGCTCGCGATCTATTTTGCCATACAGCTATCCATGACTGAAGTTACCGACAACTTCACAATGCTTTAGTTTACAATTAAATAGTGCAGCACTATTGTACTATTTACTTAAATTGTATGTAGACTCTCGAGTTTTGACACACTGTGTTATTACGGCCTTTATAACAAATGATAAAAATAAAAATCTGCGGGATGTTATATTATAATATGTAAACGCGAGTTTGTAGGTATTACTTATCTTTTCGACAACGCTTTCTTATTTACATTGTTATTTGAATATTGGTTGAAATGACGACTTTGTGCTAAATTTCTGAGATTATATATACTTGGACCTCTCATCAATTCTATTTACAAGGTAAGAATTATTTGATTTTATAAAATAATTTAGATGTCGTACATTGTATAATAAATGTAAAGATTTTAATTGTAGATCGTCTTTGTCTTATAGATCGTACCGCACTAAGGTATGAAGGCTGCAACATTTTTGTATTACATACAAACATCAAACGTGGCAACAGAAATGTGCCTTCGTCTGGAAAGTGTTTGCATCTAACGCGGATATGTACTCAACTTTATAGCAAGATACACAGAAAACCTTTGACTCAGTAGACTCACGTGTTCAAGCTTATTATTTAGGGTTAATGAAGAGCCGAAATGACTTGCTGGAAGTTTCACAATTGTGGAAAAGACGACTGATAGAAGTTTACTTCGACCCTTGGAGATGGACCGGAACGTCTCCCGCCAACGATCTCGGACTTAGCTGAGCAGTATTCAGTTTTTTGATAGCATGTCGCGCTTCAGCCTCACTATGCCTCTTGCTGATCGCCGGTTTTCTCACCGCAGTTTTTACTCAAGGAACCAGTGCTGAATGTAGCTGGATAATGAAATCCCTGGAGTATCAGTGACAGTGACCAGTCCAATTAAAAGAAAGCTGTCCTTATCTCTTGACCCGTAATGTCTATACTTAAAAAAGCCCTTGTTTGTCTGTGGCTATACTGTTACCTGTTGATTGGCAGGGTGTAGGTACCTAAGCTCAGCAGAATATCAGAGTCGGTATTGGTCTCGACATCTGGTATCCTTTTAGGATACTGTACAACTTCCAAAACTCATGAATATAGATACCAGAAGTCTAAAGGCGTGCTCAAAATTGTAGCCTAGGTAAGAAAGATTCAATATCAAAGATTCGTCTGGCTGAGTTACCTCCCTGTCAGTAAGAGGAGGGCTGGCATCACGAACTCAAAATAATTATTTGCGGCTTTGAGCTCGTATCTTAAACAAGCTGAAGTGTCAGTGAAGAGGCCACACTGTTTACAGGACTGGCAGCAGATGGGGAAGAAATGTCTTCGAATGGAATGGAGACCACGTCTTGGCAAAAGAAGCACTGGTCGACTTCCGGCCAAATGGGCTGAAGACCTGAAGAAAACCGTTGGATTCACCGATCTGCAGAGGAGGCTTATGTCCAGCAGTGGATATCCAAAGGCTGGATGGGTTGATGTAAAACAATAAAAAACATGGTCATATATTTTTCATTCAGTGCCATTAAGCCTCAATAATAAACATTAAACAAGATATTTAATTAACAAAATGGACCAAGTTATACATAGAAAATAGCTAAATTATGATGTTATGAGAAAAAAAAACAAAATGAATATTAAAGACAATGATGCTGATTACTTACAAATTTGCGCCATTTACATGATTGTGTAGATGTGGACAGATGTTTTTCACCATGATTAAAATAATTTTTGATTGTTTAACACTAACACAATTTAATTATTTAATTATGGATTAAATTTGTTTGTTGTAATTGTATTTCAAAAATCATAACTTACAACACTACCTAATTAATGATACCTTGTTATTTGTATGACGAAAACACTAAAGGTTAATATTTATAAAACGCCAGGGCGTTGCGTCAATGTGATTCCGGTATTTCTATACTAAAAAAATTGTTAAGTAAATATTTCTGACAACAAAACCCCAAATCAGTTTTTTTAAACATATTTTTTTTCACTTCTTTTTTTAAATTAATGTTTATATAATATAACCAATATTCTACAAGTCGCAGAAACTAATGTTGCCACGTATGGGTGAAAAGTAATGATCGCAAGTATCCAGTCTACATTTGAGTAGTGTAGCCTATTTTACTGTATTATTTAATATATATCAATTATACCTACTAACAAATTAATATTTCGATGATACGATTATTGCTGAAACGTTACTGAACGTTATTGCTAAAACGTGCTACGCAGCCTATCTATCCTAGCCCATGCCATGAAATTACGAAATTTTTCGACTGTATTGCTCGTGTTGGACAAGTAAATCTGCGAGTACAATATTGTCATTTCTATTAATATTGGTTTCGGTCAATGATCTTATTTATATTCAATTCGTTCAAGGGCTGAGCCAGTCCGTTTGGTTGACATTCTTGACAACTTTAAGTCAAGTGAGCGAACTGAGAGCAAAAAAGTGAATGATACCATAAAAATCTTTGCCACAGTCTGAAAAGTAGGATAATACAAGTGATTCATCATTCCTCAATTATTAAATAAAATCTAACTTAAATATAGTGTATACATAGAATAAGGAGACATACGGCTGCCTGCCTTTGTTCGGTATTTTTTTATATATACTTTTAAATAATATAGGTAATAAAATAATTCGAAAAAAAAATTAAATTATTTAAAAAAATTTCAACAAATATAATTTTTTAATAATAAAAAAATTATTAAAAACAATATTTAAATAAATAATGTAAAAAAAATATTCTATAAGACTCGGGACTCGACTCCGGTTGTTCTGATTTAGAGACCGCCGAGTTCCCAACTGAGCTATTATAATCTTGTAATTGTGCTAATAATTCTGTTCTTTGTCGTGCTGCCCGTAGTTATAATACACATTACTCTAATATTGATATCTTCA
>DWNH01001434.1:0-11442 GCA_018249895.1 Tiana niger | reverse complement strand
TAAAAAGATTTTTATCTTGTTACGCCAAAGAAGTATAACTTCTAACGCGTGTACATAAGTACACACACACACTTTTTTTATTTTCATTTGATTCTATTTTATTTGTTAGAAGGTTAAAGCGTCTTGCATCTTTGACCTAGGTATAATCGCAATAATTTTTCGTAACTTTTGTTGTTTTGTTTTTGTATATCTTATAGTTATATCTTTTTTATCGTAGTTTACGTTAGATACAAAACTAAATATATTATTATCTGTTTAAAAGTTGATGAAATAAGAGGAATCTATCATTTTGTGAAATTGACATTTGACAGCTGTCTATAAGCTTACGGTGGCCGCGGTGCTGGCATGGCGTGGCGAATTTATGTGTGGATTTAAATTTTTGTCTAGATCATAAAGTACTACGATGGCGTTTAAAATAGATCGAGTTCCAGAAAGTATTGATTTTCCGAAGGAGGAGGAAAATGTTCTTCAGTTCTGGAATAAGATAGATGCCTTTCATGCCAGCCTCCAGCAGTCAAAAAATAAACCCAGGTAGATAATAATTCTACCTTAACCTTACCGGCTTGCGGATAATTTCAATTTTTTACTATTAATGTATTGTTTGAGGCAAATAGTACAACCTTTTTAATTCTAAATTTTTCATAGGCAACAGTGAACACTTATCATCAGGTGGCCTGTATGCCTGTTTGTCAGTCCTTTTACATTAAAAAAACGTGTGGCACTCAAGCACTACCGTGGTCAAGCTATTGCATAGCAATTTTCATCAACTTATACAATTATATTTATTTATTTATTTATGCCATTATTTTTTTTCTTTGATATTAATTCAAGTTACACGTACAGTCGTACCATATACATACATACATGTTAAGAGAACCCTCGGCATGGTAGACGGAGTAGGGGTGTTTTAGGTTTTTTTTTTCATTACGGAATTTCTCGATTCGGTTGCCGCGCTCAAAGACCACGATAAAAGCTATGCAATAGCTTAAAAAATTATAGCCTACTAGTACAGAAATGTTAACTTCTATACATCTATTTTCAATTTTTTTCTAGTATTTTCCTACATGACCTGGAGTGCAAATAATCTTGATGGAATTTTAAAACTAAATTATTCTTACAGATACTCATTTTATGATGGACCACCCTTTGCTACTGGTTTACCTCATTACGGCCACATTCTTGCGGGAACAATCAAAGATGTGGTGACTCGATATGCACATCAAAAGGTAATTAATGTCACTGTTTGCATTATTATTTAAAAAGATGTTAATTACTTGAATTTCAACTTGTAACATATGGATAATTAACTATTGTGCCTTTTTTTTTATTGAATAAAAGTAACAAACAAGCATGCAGGCCATCTGGTGTTAAGTGGTTACTGCAACCCATAGACATCCAACTTGCAACTTCAGGCAGTATCTTAGTCCTTTTGCTACTTCTGAGGACTAAGATGGTCACCTCTTATTTAGTGAACACCAGCATCCACAGCCTCTTTCCGAAACACAATAAATTGCTTTATGATAGATATGTGTGTGGGTACTTCCCCGGGCTGCAGCCTACCACCTAGTAAACTTACTGATACTAGTGTAAATAGTACAATAAACATTGAAAGTTGGATCAGAAGATTTCAGAAGTTTCAATGAGTGTTATCACTGTTGCTCATAACAACATTCTCATATTATGATGTTTTCAGAAAAAGATTAGCAACCACTGTTTCTCTTTTTATGTATCATTTTTGACACAAAAAAGTTCTCTGGATATGTTTTAATTACTTTTTAGTGAACTGTCTATACCACTAACAACCTACTGTGACTAATTTTTTAACTTGTATTTGCAATTAATTGTTACAGGGTTATCATGTTGAGAGGAGATTTGGATGGGATTGCCATGGCCTGCCTGTAGAATTCGAAATTGATAAAACTTTGGGAATTAAAGGACCTGAAGATGTAGAAAAAATGGGTATTAGTAAATACAATGCAGAATGTCGCAAAGTTGTAATGAAGTATGCCAATGAGTGGGAGCAGATTATCACTCGAATGGGAAGATGGATAGGTAATTTTTTATATAACTGAAAGTTTGTAATATTCATGAACTATAAATATTGCTGGTCTTATTTTATATGTGTTTTTTTTTAGATTTCAAGAATGACTACAAAACGCTTTACCCTTGGTTCATGGAATCTGTTTGGTGGGTTTTTAGTGAACTTTATAAAAAAGGGTTGGTATACCAAGGGGTCAAAGTAATGCCCTATTCCACAGCATGCTCAACCCCTCTGTCTAACTTTGAATCTGGGCAGAATTACAAAGATGTAGTGGATCCTGCTGTTGTAGTCACATTTCCAACTTCAGAAGGCTTTTCTTTTCTGGCATGGACAACAACACCTTGGACCCTTCCAAGCAATTTAGCTCTTTGTGTTAACCCTAAGTTAATCTATCTTAAAGTTAAAGAAAATAGCACTGGCAATTGCTATGTTGTGCAAGAGGACAGATTTCCTGTAATTTTCAAGAAAGTTGATGAATTTGATATAATTGAAAAAGTTCCTGGTGAGAAATTCAAAGGAATGAAATATACACCCATTTTTGAATATTTTGTAGACCAGTGCCCTAAGGCTTTTCAAGTACTAGTGGATGTATATGTGACTAATGACTCTGGTACTGGTATAGTACATCAGGCGCCATATTTTGGTGAAGACGATTATAGAGTTTGTTTAGCTGCAGGTATTGTTACTGAGATCAAGATATAATATGTCCAGTAGATGCTAGTGGTAAATTTACAGAGCCAGTAAAAGACTTTATAGGGCAATATGTTAAAGATGCTGACAAAAATATAATTGCAAATCTAAAATCTCGAAATAGGCTCCTTCAGGTTGGGCAAGTAAAACATAGTTATCCATTTTGCTGGCGTTCAGAGACCCCTCTAATCTATAAAGCAGTTCCATCTTGGTTTGTAAGAGTAGAGCAAATGAGTAAAGATCTTTTAAAAAGTAACGAAGCTACATACTGGGTTCCTGATTATGTAAAAGAAAAGAGATTTGGGAACTGGCTGAAGGAAGCTCGTGATTGGGCAATTAGTCGAAACAGATATTGGGGAACACCAATCCCATTGTGGATATCCCCTGATAAACAAGAGATTGTATGTGTAGGAAGCATTGCTGAACTAAGTGCATTAACAGGAAAAGAAATAACAGACATTCATAGGGAAAGTATTGATCATTTAGAAATCCCATCAGCTAGACCTGGTCAGCCCCCTTTGAAAAGAGTGCCAGAAGTATTTGATTGTTGGTTTGAGTCAGGGTCTATGCCCTATGCCCAGGTCCACTACCCTTTTGAAAAGAAAAAAGAATTTGAGGATATATTCCCTGCTCATTTCATTGCTGAAGGAATCGATCAAACAAGAGGATGGTTTTACACTCTTATAGTTTTATCAACTGCTTTATTCAATAAACCTCCCTTTAAGAACCTGATTGCAAATGGTTTGATATTAGCGTCTGATGGACAAAAAATGTCAAAAAGAAAAAAGAATTACCCAGACCCTCTTGAAATTGTAACCAAATATGGGGCAGATGCACTAAGATTGTACCTTGTAAATTCTCCAGTTGTGAAGGCAGAAAACCTTCGATTCAAAGAAGAGGGTGTAAGAGATGTGATTAAAGACGTATTTTTGCCTTGGTATAATGCCTTTAGATTCTTGATGCAAAATGTGGAACGAATCGTTCAAGAAGACAACGTTCAATACAAATTTAACGAAAAAGCAGTCAGGGAGAATGTTATGGATAAGTGGATTACATCTTTCACACAGTCTTTGATTCAATTTGTTACAAAAGAAATGGCCGCTTATCGGCTCTACACAGTAGTTCCAAGATTGACGAAGTTTATCGACCATCTCACAAACTGGTATGTAAGAATGAACAGAAAACGACTAAAGGGTGAGAATGGAGTAACAGATTGTCAAGTGGCACTAGACACTTTGTTTGGAGTCTTATTCGATATGGTGCGCGTAATGGCTCCCTTTACACCGTTCTTAACAGAGTTTATGTACAAAGTGTTGAAACAATTGCAACCTGGACAATCTCTTGATAGTGTACACTTTAATATGATACCAGACCCAAAAATGGATTTAGTTGACACAGACATCGAACGAGCAGTGCAGCGAATGCAATCAGTAATCGAATTAGGCAGAGTCTTGAGAGATCGAAAAACAATCCCCATAAAATATCCACTGCCAGAAATGGTTGTTATTCATCATGACAATACTTACCTTAATGACATCAATTCGTTACTTCAATACGTATTAGATGAAATGAATGTAAGGAAAGTTAAATTAACGAGCGACAAAGAAAAATATGGCATTACATTGAGAGTAGAGCCTGATCACAAGATACTTGGGGGAAGGCTTAAAGGCGACTTCAAAGCAGTCATGCAAGGATTAAAAGATCTCAATAATGAACAATGCGAAGAACTCATCGCTGATGGATATGTTGAGTTAGTAGGTCAACGCATTGATGTCTCGGAAGTAAGAATAATATACCAGGCTACAGGAAACGATCAATACGAAGCACATAGCGATAACGATGTTTTGATATTACTAAATATTACACCAGATAAGGATATGCTTGATGAAGGATTTGCAAGAGAAATCATAAATAGAGTACAGAAGCTGAGAAAAAAAGCTCACTTAGTACCTACCGATGAAGTTGACGTATATTTCTCTGTCAAGAAAGATAATGATATATTGCGTATTATAAATCTACATCGTGAGCTTATTGAAAATACTGTCAGAGCTCCAATGAAATCTATTGATGAATTGACTGCTTCAAAACCAGTAATCATTCAAGAAACTCAGGAGCTTAAAGGTTCTGAATTAAACTTAGTCATAACATGGAGAAAAGATATTGAACTTCCAGCATTGCCTTGGGTCAATATTTTACTAAGTGGTATGACACCTCGTTTTGGTGCAACAACCAACCAAGGTACCGTAATATTAAGTGATAAAACAGGAAACTTTATATCTTTAGACACACTTCGCAAAGAAGTTGAGGTCATATATGGGATTTATGGCATGAATTTCAAATTGTGGTGTGAAGGTGTTGAGATAACAAATGTCGTGGATTTAAATACTAAGACTATTGTTGCTTCTGCATCTAAACCACAACATTTTAATACAGAGAGTACACCATTTTGTAAGTTTATTAACATTGCTAATGGTACCGAAAAAGTAACACTATTACTAGAAAATCCACAGGGACGAAAGACAATGAACAAGGAACAAGCAGTACAATTTGTTTCTGACTACTTAAGGACACCATGTACTCTAGATGAAAAGTTATTTGTTTGAACACAAATATTTCAAGCTCCTATTTATTTATTGTTTTTTTTTTTGTTAATGTGAGTCCCAAGATTTGGAATAAAAATATACTCTTATATGTAAGTGTTGCTGTGGTTCTTAACTAATTTAATTACTGTCTAAACTTATATGGTTTACACATTTTGATGTAAATGTTTAATATACTACAGTATTATTTATTCTGTAGTACTTAATTCAGTGTCCATGTAAAATTTTCTAATAAAATGTTGAAAAATTTATTAAGTATCATTCTGTTGAACCTTGAAAACTGTCGGCATTTAATAATCTTATCCTTCTACCTATTCTACAGGCTAGGAATGCTCTATACATTTTGGGCCTTATACATTATGCCTATACATGCGAAAATGTTCGAACTAGTCAGCACACAAGTCGATCATCAGTTTGTGAAACGATTAGCTGTTATAATAAGCATTCACAAAAAACTAAATGGATGGTCAGGTTAAATTAAACCATAGAATCAAAATTTTGAATTTTATTATAGACTATTTAATTGCACGTGTTTTAATTAATTTACAGTTTTCATATTTTTGTCGAATTTACTCTTTGTTTATTAACAAGAATAATCTAGTATTTATATCAGATTAAAGTATTTAAAAGTTTTAAAATCTGATTTTTATAAGCTAATTTTAAAAATTTATTGTGTATTATGCAGTAATGTAATGAAGATATGGACTAATGTAGTTTAAATGACAACACATTATAGAGTTAACCTTTATTTTAAACGTTCTTTATAAATAAAACAAAATAAGCATTAAATATGAACATTGTTCACAAATTTAATTATTAACACAGTTGCAGTGTGACTTTGAATTGATTATAAATAACAATGCAATTAACAGTTCAAAATTTTTTCTTGTTGGTGATGAATATTTTATTATACATATTGTGCTTGCTGTGATAAAACTTAAGTCTTGTTAAATTTATTAGGTTAGATTATTGTATAGGGTATATGAATATCTGAAAACATTAAATTAAAAGTTTGAAATATTTTGGTGCAATGGACAAATTTAAGGCATAGTTTATACATTATAAATTAAAGTTGGAATTTGGGTTTGGATTTCAGTAGTATTAATTAAAAATGTATATTAAGAAGTGGGACAATAGATAGGTTACTTTTGGGGATAAATATATAGGAAAACAGGTTAACCAAAGAAACAGGTTAATTCTTTGTTACCCATAATTTTCTTAATAAATGGTATGTTTTATCTGATATTTAAATGGTTAAAAAATATGGATTCTGGTTCTGTATACGGATTATTAACTGCACTGGTATTTTGCCATTGTTTGTTTCTGGTTGTTTCATTCGCCTTCAGAAAAGTGAGTTGAATTTACATTATTAAAGATTTCTTATTGGAAAATTACAAATGAAATTTACTTTAAATACCAAACATAAAAATTAGCCTTTGAATTTGGTGTCATCGTGTAATAATAAATTTTTGTTGAAATAAATAGATTTGACTTACAAGTACATCACAGTTATTTCCAAACAAAATGTTCATTATTGTGGCAATATCAAAATACAATACTAAAAGCATACAAAACATGCAAATCAATGTTCTATATTAAAATTTTGTGATTCATCATACACTGCACAGTAAGAAAATATAGATTGGAAAACAATACATTTATATATCTCTTTGTTAAATCCAAACAGAAATTTCCTAGGAACATCGACGAAAGTTTAAAAAATTACATCTACGGTTTTAGGGGTTTATCAGTTTCTTGTCTGACATTAAGACAGCAAATCTTAACACGAACATCACGAAATATTGTTTTTATATGGTTATTGTGCAAATTTCAAATTGTAAGACCTAATATTTTTGGTAACTAGTTAACAGTGGAATCAATATGTACAAAGAGTACATTAACTTTGGTTATAGGTACAACATTAAACCTAGAAATATTACAAATAGTTAACCAAATAAAAACAACGAAACGGTCTAAGAAAATGTCTTTTGACTGTGTTATTTGTATGTTATTCATTATACTGCAGCAGTACGCTAGCAACTCCTCTAGTAGCAACTGCCCTACTGATAAATACTTTAAAATTCAAGTTTTAATTATTACAAAAATGCAAGAGTTAGTAGAGTTAAATAATTATGAGAATATAAAATGGTTAATGAAAATGATGGAATTATAATATAATATAAATAAAAAATATTATTAAATAATATAATTTATCCAACCTACTAAAAATAAACGTTGTAGACATTTTCTTCAATATAAGTTTATATAAAATAATTTCGTAACTAAATTGGAATAATATGCCAAATTGATGAGCGACACAATTTCGAATGAGAACCAGTTATAATTATCTTAGCGAAATGACTGCATACATAATTAATATGTACGAAGTTGGACAAATTAAAGTAAGCTCAAAAGATTACAGAAAAAAAGTTGGAATAATTTTAATAACAAAATATTTTGAGCAAACCTAATGGTAGTAGTACATACATTTTCGATATAAGCACGGCATGGTTCTTAAACAAAACGGACGCACCATCGACTCAACTGTCAGGTATATCACAACACACGCGTACATTTAAAACAATTTAGAGCATTTATGAAATTCTTTTATACGTACTTGTAAATAGAATAAATAAAAAATATTTTCAATCTAATGACGTATTATAATACTGATCGCGAAAGCATAACACAAGTTTTTTATATTTATATGTTGTTAGTTTATTGCTGGTTTTTTAATTTCTTTAAACTTAAGAGTCATATTGCTTTTATAAAACAAAATGGACGATTAATTTCGAATACATCACATTGAAGAATTTACATTAGGAGAAACACTTACGTCTAAAAGTATAGGCGTGCAACATCGAGGGAACGATTATGTTATATGAAGATTACAAAGTGAACCACAAGACTCGAAACGGTTACGTAATTACATAAAGCATTAATTGAATATTAGACATAAGCCACGATCTTATACATAAGGTAAGATATATTTATGTAAAATATGTATTATGCATCAACAATTAACACGTATAAGTAGGGCGTACGCTCTCACAACACCAGCTAAATATTTCAAATTGCTATCTATTAGCTATATATTCCAAGGCAAAGGCTTCGACGGGTAGTCGGGTTCATAAGTTAGTGATCGAGATAAGAGTTATTGCACTTCAACAGAATACACGTCACCTCACACGTTGCGTTACGCTAAGGCACGCCCACTCGCACGCTGCGACGGCCCACTGCAGGTAGACAGGTGCATCGGTTGGCGGCGGGGGCGAATAAATAAATTGTATATTTTTCATCTAATACACGTTATTAAGATAAAAATAGCGAATATCTCGTACTAGTAATAACTAAAGATTCATAAACACTTGTTAATATACTAAGATACAACATCGGCTACTCAGTGACTAGTCTAACGGCGTATAATCATCCTCTTCATCGCACTCTGAACGTGAACAGCAACAACGATAAATACATCACAAGGGCACGCGGCGGTACGCGCTGCTATCACTTGCCGCCTCCTCTGTAATTGCAAATGTTTAATACAATTATTGTCATATAAATAAGCATTAACTATTGCCAATTGGTCGCTTAAAGCACCCATTTATGTAATGAAAATAAAACTTTGGAAATTACCTTTGTGATCTAGATAATGTAGATTAATTACAATAATGATATATGGTTACAATGACTATATTTTTTCATTTCTCAATTTTCAATAAAGCTTAGCAGAGCTGGTAAATGGTAGACTTTACACATAAATAAATATTTGGGGCTTAATACACACGGCCATCTGATCCCAAACTAGGCAGAACCTGTGTGTCCTATGGTAACCAGACAACTGATTAACATACACAAATATTTTTTATTTTAGATAATATAGATAACAATACACCCAGACACAGAACAGATAATCGTGCTTATCACAAACATTTGTTCTGGGTGGGGATCGAACCCGCGACCTCCCGTTTAGCAGTCAGGTTCGCTAACCACTAGACCACGAGGCCAGTCACTATATACACATATGTACATATATGTGTATAGTTCGGGATCGGTAGGCGTTAATTGATATAAAATACATACATTTGATGGCAGATCTGGTAGTGTAGTACTGTGCCTAGTAGTGCGCTTGCGGCGGCGAGGGCTCCGGCAGCTTGCGCACCTTCATGGTGCCGTCCGCGCCGCACGAGAATAACCTCCCCGCGTTATCTGTTCGTATTGTTTTATATTGTAATTAACAAGTAGGGCAAAAAGTTTTTAAGTTTTTAAAAAAATTTTTTAATAAATAAAAATGGCATGCAGGCCACCTGGCATTCAGTGGTCTCTGCAACCATGTCAGTGATAGCCTAGTGGTTGGATTTGACTATGGTCTAAATCTTTCTCATTCGAGAGGAGACCAATGCCCAGCAGTGGGACAATGATGGGTTGATGATGATTCAAAGTGATACGCCCTAGAACTTGAGCTGTTTGTCTCTGATTACATTACTCGGAACGGTTGTGAGTGATTCTTCTGTATTAAGCTTATAGAGTCTATTAGTGAATTAAAGTAATTACTCCCAAAACTTTTCATACTTCTTAATTCCACTTACCTATATGTATTTGTGTTACACCTTGGCCTATGTGCTTAAAGAATGAGCTCCTGGCGTGTTCTCCCGCGAACGTGTACAATAACTGATGCGTCGTTAGCGAAAATACCTGTGAATGACAGATATATACGTAATAGTAATGTGTAGCATAAAGTTCTCAAGGATAGTAACAGCATAACAAAAAGGAGCGAGAAAGAATTAACGTTGGAATCATGTTAATAAAAACGTTAATTTTTGTTGCAAATTCAAAAAGTAGCAAACGAGCATGTATGCAGGCGACTGTTGATCGGTTTCTGAAGCCCATAGACATCTATACAGAACCTCAAACAGTACCACAGTCGTACTTGAGATAGTACATAGATACGTTGCTACTCTAGAAGAAGGTCGGCTCATATTAAGTGCCCCGGGCAACCACACATCTTTCTTCCGAAACACTTATAAATACTTTTACCTAGTAAATGTTACCTTAATATCGCCGTCGGCGGCGCCTATCGCATAGTGGTCCTCGCGCGGCGAGAGCGCGACGCACTTGATGGGCGCGTGGTGCGCGTGCAGGCGGTGGCGCGGCGCGCGCGCTCGCAGGTCCCACACGAGTACGTCGCCGCGCCGCCCGCACGACACCAGCGCGCCGCCGGCGCCGCCGCCCGCGCCCAACCCCGCGCCTCCGCCGCCCGCCCACGCCACGCATGCCGCGCCGCCCTCGTGACACGTCCACGCTGCGCAATTACGACTATGAGTATGTGTCACACGATTTTTCTTTTTATGAATAAAAATACCAAACGAGCATGCAAGTGAAGCTTAAAGTGATAAAATAAAACAAAATGAATACTCACAAACCACTAGTGCTTTCTTGATCGGCATAAGCGTATCCCATATTGCAACATTTTTACTTTCTGAACTGTGTCCGGCTGTGAAAAAAACAAATAAGTCTTAAACCGTATCTTTAGAAATCACTATTGCACATACATTATAAGTATTTCTGTATAAGTATATAAGTTAAAAAAATAAAATGTACCTGTTGCTACTAAGCTGCAGGAACCAAGGAAAACAAAGTCACTAATTCCTTTACTATGACACTGATGACTCTGAAACATCAAAAATATGAATATAAAAGCGTCGAAATCGATGATTGAAATCCAATTATGTTTTCAAAAGCTTAAAGGATACAAGTTTTAGTGCTTTGGCTTCATTATCAGGTGAGGCTGACAGTACTATAATATTGTATTTTCATCGCATAATTGTGTACTATTTCAATTATGAGGTTTCAAATTAGGCAGATATGATAGAAATAAACGAATTTTTGTTGTTCAGAAGTTAGAAGTCGAAGATTTTCGATTCATTAAAATTTTTAAGTGACTTACATATATGAGTAGGTTAGATATACATAAGTAACGTTAATACGTTAGTTCGTTCGCAGGACCGATAACCGTTGGGGAAGAAAGGTCCTGGAATGGAGACCACGTCTCGGCAAAAGGAGCACAGGTCGCCCTCCGACCAGGTGGACTGATGACCTGAAGAAGATAGC
>DWNH01001433.1:0-11447 GCA_018249895.1 Tiana niger | reverse complement strand
TGTAACTTATGGTATGTACCTTGGTGGTTAATATTATTATGTTGAACTAGTACTTTGAGTAGTGATTAGGATTGGTTATGTATAATATTGTGTACTATGGATAGGTAGATTATTAGAATAGTGAAGGAATATGATTGTGCTAATTAAATACTTAATACTTAACCGTGTGATTCTTTTAATCCTGTTTATGTAATAAAGCGACGGGTGCCATTTCTATTGAAATATGATTTTCCTTGAAAGCACTCATCATTATTTATTGTTTCTTTATTCATCAATTTACGATACAGCTAGTCTTGTCCTTGAATCTAACCGTTTGCAATGTTAGCAATGGAATTAATAGCTCTGTTTAGTCAATGTAATACTGCTGAGACATCTGACTTTTATAGGGTATTCACAATATCAATCAACAAGTGCAGTAATATTTGTTTCATCGTCAACTAGTTATTGTGCTGGCTATAACGTATCGGTGTTTCATTATACTAGAGAGTTTACATAAAACACTGGTGACGTATATACTATAATACGACGGGAATAGTATGATTTCACTACATCAGATTTATATATTTCTTTTTCTACCTGTTAATCGATCGTACAGTTCGTTGATAATTTAGACTAGCGTCTTCTTTTAATTTTACTATTTTAATAGCATTTTTAGTTTCATGTATTATGTATGAGTAGAAATGTTTAACCTGATCTTAAACATTATATGAAAGGCTATGTACATAAGCTTGAAGGATCCTTACAGAATGCTTATAGAAAATCGTACATAATAAGTTTGTAACAAATACATGTTTAATTTGAACATATGTAAGGAATTCCGGCTCTTTTACATATAACTCTTTCAAACATAACTATTTCACCAATTAACCTTGAAAAATCGTGTTTACAATTTTGCCATTAGGGTAATGAGTTGACTACATAATACTTTTTATGTTACTTAATGGAAGCACCTTGTGTTGTATTTTCTAAGCGTACCTATGAATTATTGCAACACAATGGTGCCTAACAACAACATCCTTCCATTTTTGCAACACGTATCCAGGTGGGAAGTAAATATGGTCAGCCCAGTGTTTGTCACAGACTCTAGTAAAGCTTAGATAGTGGATAGAAAACATTTGACTTAAAAAGGTACCTTCGCTTGGTCGTCGAACTCAGATCCGTGACTAATTTAAAGGAAGTTCTTCAATTGCTAAGTGGATAACGCTGGCTATCGTTTTGCTAATTGGTTGATGCTTGCAGTAGGAACATCGATATATTGACTTAACGGAATTCATCGTGTAATGTTTTTATCTGATAGAATGTTAGAAATGTTTTGTTTGATAGAATAGAAAAGATTTATTTTGCTTACCCGATAGAACATTATCAGTGAAATTACTTCGTCATATTTGGAACCTTATTTGGTACGTTAGTCAAACAATTGAGATGATTTTTGAAGTGCCATGAAAACTAGGTGATACGATGAAATCGAATTAGATTTATATTAACATTATTACCTATTGAGTCAGCGAATGGCACAGCTTTCTTTACGAGGTACTAAAGAAAAGTGGCATCAATAAATAAGTAGCTTTATAACTAGAGAAGTTAAATGAGCACCGTAATTTGCGATCGTGATGTGGTATATAAAGCAGCTACAAGAATCATTCGTAATAACGGTGAAAATATCCAACTTCCTTTGGTCATTCATCCTGAATGGCTATAATCGTTATATTTTACATGTCTCATATTCGACTGTAACTAGTTTTCAAGGATGCGAGCAATCTGGGTTCAATCACATCGCCCGCGGTGAATGAAATGCAACCCATGCGAGATGAGGAGGCACTCCTTCTCCAATTTCAAGAATCACTTCGTACGCATTGCGAATCGGTGGAGTTGTCTGGAAAAGAACAGGAACTCCGAAGGAAACAGAATGACTGAGTGACTTGACCGGTTCGTTTTTGCGATAAGAATCGTTCGGGCGAAAGTGAATCGATTATTGGTAACGATATTGGATTATGATCGTCGTGTGATCGATATTGCGACCATTTGGTAAATCGAACCTGTTTTCTCTCAACGACCAACGTTTATATTTCCAATATACATACAATGTTCGCTTTCTGCAATTCAGTTTGGTACGCATGCATAATCAACATTAGTGGCTGTGATGAAATTTGAAATTTATTTAAATTTACAAGCATTGAATCTAGTCCTAGTCGGTATTACATTATACTAAGCCACTATTATCATTATTATATCCTAAAACGCCCACTAGCAAAGATGAGGACTCATGCCATATTCACTACCCTGGCACAGTTCGGATTGGTCAAATTCACAGTGAAATTTATAAGCTTTTGGAAAACGTTATGGAAAGCTCTCAACTGTCTATGTTTCGGTGTTTCGGTTATTCTGATACTAGGTCCAGCACAACAATTGAGTTCGGCTCCTTTCTCATGCTTTGGAATGTACATAAATTGTAATGGTGTGAAATTAAGCATGTGGGCACTCGCAACAATCTGTTTTAAAATTATGAGAGGAAGTGTCCGTCGAGACGATGAATCAAGTTACAACCATTAAATTGCACGTTCCTCTTTATCTGTCATACCGTATGTATTAAAAATATTTATATTCTTTATTAGCATTTTAACCGTCTCTCTTAACACCGATAAATCAGTGTTCTTTTCAAGATTACCGTTTAACTTCGCGTATCGCTTGTTTTTAGGTGAATTTCCATCATTATGAATGTGTAAAGTTACTATACCGTACCGTTATTATTCATCATGTAGGTTTTTAGTAAGGAAATTATCGGCAGCATGGCAAACTGGCATCTTCATCGATTACCGGGACCCGCTCTCAACTGGTTTACGCATTAGCTTTGACATAGAAGCCTTATTGGCTGATTAAATACACTGTTTGGTTAACGACCTCGAAATGCATTAGTGACACTGGAAATGTAGCAACATAAGCGATTACGAGGTCGTCAATGCGTATTACCTGCAATGTGGTCATATATTTAATTTGTATGTACTTCGTTTGAATTAGATAAGTAGGTAATGTGTCTTTACAATTCTGTTTTTCCTTAGTTTTTAAATCTCAACCATTTGTAATTATTGCCCTTCGATTTATATATGTACTTATTTACTTGGCGGCGTGGATACCGACAAATTATTAAAGTCTATCATAGCTCATGTTTGCTATTCCTGTAATACGAAAAATTCGTTTTCTATCAGCTAGCAGTTAATGGAACTAGGTATATATTGTTATAATTATCCATAATTACTAAATTATTTCTGCTCGTCTGATTTATAGAGATTTTGTGAAGGGTATAATCTGCTACAGCTATATTTATATTATGTGAACGTGGTATCCGTTGAAAAACTTTGTTGCAGTTTTCTTCTCAAGAATTCTATAAAAAACGAGTTTTGCCGACCAAGTATGATTACCGAAAGAAGCTCTTTAGAATTTTCGAGGCGTATCATAAAAAGCTTTTGACCGGAGCACCTATTAATTTGACTTGTGTTACTTTCAACTTTGACATTGTGTTCAGTGAGTCACAACACAACACAGGTGAGGTAACATGGCCGCCTGCATCCGTTCCGCCGGTCGCTTCCTCCGCTGAATGACTTCCGGTCGAACAATGAGCTCACTTCGGAAATCTCATTCGTATTGTTTTTACTCTCGAGCCAAATTAATGTTTTCACAGTTTAGATATTTTTGTATTACGGCTCTATAGTAGCAGTTTGTTCATTGTAATCTGTGATTAACAGACAGTTTAGGCAGTTTAAAATTATGTCATTTTGGGTAATTACTAAGCATGTTAAAATAAAAGATTGTAATGAGATTTTCCTGGGTCTGTGTGAACATTTTGAACTGTCTGGTAATCTGTGAGATTCTATCCAAGCCCATAGTTGGAGAAAAAATATTTTTGCTTTCTATACTGTCTACTATTTCTACTTATACCTACGATAATAAAATTGTTTTCAGAATTAGGTACTCTTATATTCGTTTCGTATTCAATATGACATCACAATCAAAATTACGGTTTATAATCAAACGGAATATGCTATTTTTATACATGTATAAGAAGAATGTTACAAGAATGCTTGTCTGTCTGTTTGCCTAAACTACGACTACATGTAGTATACTAAACTCCACACAGGACTAGCCATGGGCGCAGCTAGTGTTGTATTGTCAGGACCGGCCAGTTTTTAAGCAAGTCAAGCCAGATGCCCCAATTTTATTTGTTAGTTACTTTGATAATAAAGATCGTACAATTACTGTTATAATTATGTCGATCACGTTGCAAATTGAGTACTTGCTACTCGTAATATAGCCGCGATAGAACCTACTTGTTCCATATTTATCAAATGGCTTAGTGGAGTATACTCGTACTTCTGGGTGCAAGTTAGTTAAGTGGTTATTAGGGCAACTCGCCATCGGCTACCATTGAACTTGACATCGATTCGCGGGTTCCGTTCATTCGCGAATTATGCAGAGCAGAAATAAGAGTAATGACTTTTTGTGCGTTGGGTATCGGTAATTTGGTTTGTTGTGATGGACAGAAACTTTTGAATGTGGTAGGTATGTTTTTAAAACAAAAATGTTTTTGTATGTACAAATACATACTTTACAAATACATACGCGTCGTTTTTCAATTTCAAGTAAAAAAACTGAGATTAAAATCAGATCCATTAGAACAGGAGGACAAAGTTCAATGAATAGACTATCCTTCTTATATTGAAATGTATGTATGTATTGGTACGCGCATGATAAGAATTTAGATTTTTTTTCTGATTTAAAGCTAACACACGGGCTACCTGATTTAAAGTAGTTACCGTGGCATATGGAGGTGAGCAACAATAGCATAGCCGTCAATGCGTTGCCGATTTGAAGGAGTGCCCTTTAAGGGTCTTTTTTGAACCTCGTGGCATAGTCCGCCGGATTTTTTTTACAGATATGTCTAGAATACATGTCTTTTATGAAAACCCTAGTGTAAGATGAGGCAAATCATAGATACTTGATGGGTTAGTGTTAGAACAACCGTTACGAGATGATAGAGCTTCTAATAGGTTTCAGGGTACGGCTAGTAATCTTCGCGACAGTTAGATTGCTTTTACCCTACGGTGAGGCCGTTCGCTCATAAAAAGAGGTAATTTAGTTAAACTTCGTATCTTTGCTCGTGTTGTAACGGGCGCCCTTGAAATGGATACACGCCCAATTGAAAATGTTATCAGTACTACAGTATAAAGCTGTTGTATGTAGCGTTTAAAAATACGTATTGCAATTAGATGAGAATTATTGAACATATAGTTTTTTTCCGCCGGCTTCTTTTTCCCGGTCAACAATAGCTAAAAGAGCGTCTAAAGCCGATGAACTTATTGATTTTTTGACTTTCATTAAGTGTATGTAAATACCTTGTAATGAATAAACGTTTTCATTTCATTTCATTTTATAGAAAAAGTAGGTGTGTGAAGGGACTGAATCCTTACCCACCAAGGCGGTAGGCCAAAATTTAAATGCTTATCGACTATACTGCAGTCTAGATTAGGAAAACACTGCTATAATAGCCACTTGTTTTTAGTTATAGCCCTTAGCTTGCGTACTCTAAGGGTCCCATTTGTGTTTCAGTGAAGTCGCTAGTACTACTCAGTACTAAATAAAACTTAATGAGCGCTTCTTAGATACAGATACGCTGTGATGGCCTACTCGGTCATCATCATCAACCTTGTTTGCAGTAAGTGCTCCATTTAAAATCTTATAACTTAAATGTCAGGGTGACTCTTACTTAACTAGTAACGGTTAGCCTGTTAAACGTAAGAAGCTTAAATTTAGCGATAAGCTTACATCGTATTCATTATACGTATTTAGTTTGATCACGCTGAGCTTCTGATATATGTACCTACGTTAATCAAGATTTATAGGTGAATACTTTAACATTGCAGTCGACTAGAAGTTAAATTGATGAGTGTATTTGTAACAATTTTATCCTAGTCATCTTGGCCAATCCAAATCTACTTTTAATATATCATCATTGCCTTTACGTCCAGATGTGTCAAAATTGCTACCATCACCGATTTATTCCACTTAAGATATAAATCATCACTTTACAATGAAGACGTGATAAATTGCACACGAAATTCTCTCGCAACACCACCGGCCTAACATTTGTCACCGCCAGTCAGTTACACCAATTGAGTTTGTGTACACGAATACCGTTTTTGGTATCTCTAAATCGTTCATCTACATCGCTGGCTCTGCTGTTGCTTTAAAACAATTTGGGCTCAAATACATGTGCAGAAGAACCTAGTTCCGTTTTAGCGATACCCTTAATAACATTGCGTCGAAATGTGCTTTGGCTTGTACTATTGTTACATTTGTCTAAGGCTCTCAATGATCACTCCAACGGTCCTCGCTTTAAATAGCTGCCCATTGTCCGTTCCCAACTCCTCTGAGATTATTTTTGACCTTGTTCTAAATATGTAGTATTTGATAGTTCTACTTCGATTTACATTATTTCGCTACTTACTGTTATATTCACATCGTCAGTATACATAGTTAGTGAGTCCATTAATTTAATTATAATTTGAATGACATGCAGGATTATCAAAATGTTTTAATTAAAAATGATTTGGTTTGCTGTTAGTTATAGTTCTTTTATTGATTGATCGGCTTTATTTAATCCATAGAAACATCGCGTGTTAAGAGAATTTATCTAGTTAGTCATTATATTTCTCTATCTATATCTCTCGGTAAATAGCTGCGTTGCTACTTCTGAGGACTAAGTTGGTCGCCTCGTATTTAGTGAACTTCGGCCACTACATCCTTTTTTCAGAACACAATAAATTGCTTCAATAATATTAACGAAAAACATTGCCATGCAGATTTTCTTATGATTTTGTCCACAATCGTCGTAAACAAGGACGTAATAATAAAAAAGACGTAATTGATAAAATCTTAATCAAAACATCTTAACATCTACGGCGCTACGGCTTCGTAGCGCGCATAATAAGCGTTGTGCTGCACTTGCGTATACGCCAGCGCGCGGTCAAGGCCAGCTGTGCGCTTTTATCCACGCACGAAAGATCACCGCTCGCAGTTAAAAAATAAATTTATTTCTTATCAATAGATTTTCTGTCACAACAAACGGAAAATGCAAACCGTAAATTTTTTTGTTAAGTTTTTTTGCACAGATTAAATAAATAAATAAATAATTGTACAATGGGTATGAATGTATTTGTCGCAGATTTTTTTAGTTAATGTACAAATTACTTCTCTATACTTAATTTTATTTTATTTAAATTAAAATTCAGCTTGTAAGTATTACTGTATTTTGTACACCTGAAAAGGTAAATATGGTCTGAACTAAATCTTTATTTTTATATACCACCTTTGTACCTACCCATATTTGTGCAAATAAATAATTTTGTCTTTGTCTTTTAACGCTTATGGGCTTGATGTTGTTCCAGCATTTTTTTCATTGGAAGTTCAAACAATTCTACACCTATACGTTGGCAAAAGATGGTTATATTAGCAAAAATATTATATATATAAATAAGTTAAAGTTTTATATAAAATATGAATAAAAGTTTTCCAAATCTAAGAAGAGCAGACTAGGCTTTTATAAACCTTTATTTAATAAAAAGCGCTCTGATAAACAAAAAAACTTTTAGAAACATTTACGAGTAAGTTTTGAGAGGTATCGTGCATATGTCACATCGTTGCCAGAATGGTTAAACTTGTAAGTTCTAAATATACTTGTACAGTTTACAGCGATCATCAGATATAATTTACAGTTTGCTGAGAGTTTTGTTATTCTCATGAAGGAAATTCCGCAGCGATTACGGATTACACGGTACATCGCCGGCACGCGTCGAACTTGCATATCGTGAAGACAAAGAGCCGTCGGAATGCGCAAACGTTTTAGAATGCTAGACATCCTGATTCTGATGATGAGTAAACTAATAAAGAAACAGGTATAGGTGGTAGGATGCCGTCGGGAAAATACCACCGCCACACCCAAAGCTACCGTGAAGAAATTTATTGTGCTTCGGAAACAGGTTGTGGATGTTCATTAAATACGAGGCGTTAGTCCTCAGAATTAGCAACGCATCTATTTGCGATTTCATGTAGGACTAAGGTACTGCCTGAAGTTGCAATGGATGTCCGGTTGTAGAGATCACTTAATATCAGGTGGCCTGCACGCTCATTTGCTACTTGTGTTCAATAAAAAAAAAAAGATAATTTTAAAGAAGCAAGGTACCAAATCAGTGAAGACTATTCAGCAGACCAAAGCCTATGTTACATATAGCTCAATTACGTGTGTTACATATAGTTTAGTTACGTTACGTATATAGGTAATACTTTTAAACCTTGTACGGAATCGTTAAATGTAAATACATAGATGCAATTGATCTGTGATTAAAGTCGACAAACTACTTGTTATCAAGTTTTCTTCCTTGCAAATTATTATCCAATTAAGTGTTCAATTAACCGGATCGGTCGCAACTGGTAGTCTACTAATCAACTAAAGGTTATGCTGTAACGATTCATCAAAGCGTCTGCGAAGCCAATTCTCTCGCACGCCACTTAGCAACTAAGTGATAGCAGTGATGCCTGTATTATGGAATCCATTTAAAAAGATATGTGTGTGGTTAATGTACCCTTATCTAAAACATTTTTGATAATTCTAGTGCTTAAATCCTAAGTTTTTTTTGTGGTCACTGAACCCATGGACATCCACTTGCAACTTCAGGCAGTACCTTAGTCCTACTTGAAATCGCAAATAGATGCGTTGCTACTTCTGAGGACTAAGATAGTCGCCTCGTTTTTAGTGAACTTCGGCATCCACATCCTCTTTCCGAAACATATCTAATAAATTGCTTCACTTATGTATATTTAATGTAGGTATACTTAAAGTGAAATATGGTCCTCATTGTTTGGCATGTAACTTAACAACACGACTGTAATAGCCAAGTCTTCACTCAATTTAAATCCGCGTCCATTTTGAGACTTTAGTGTAATTGCACATATGTTTGTAGACAGACCCTTGAATATTGTCACGCGTGAATATATGTTGCCGCTTCGTGTGGCAACCCCACGTCGTATACCACGGTAAAACGTGTTTATTTTGTTAAGCACGCGTTTATTTCATGTGTAAGTATCACAGCTTCAAGTTTAAACATACGTTATGGACAAAGTTTTAAGCGCTTAGCCAGACAGTTGGCTATATGAAATTCTTTCAGCAAACTTCAAGATTGCTTTTATAATATATCGCAAATAACTTGTCGGGAGTGGTCTGTAATGTCCATTACAGTTATATCTCTGCAGCCATATTTAGAGTATATCAAATACATGATCATTTATAAATAACTTGAAGAGAACTTTTAAGTTATTTAATTTCTATAAATTCTTTAAAAGAATTACTTATATAATATTATTTTTAATATTAACCTCTAATATTGACTAATTTAATAAGATTATTAACCTAAGTGATTATTAAACATTTTAAAATTTAGTTTTAAAATAGGCACAAGGCATAGTAAAATTGTAAAAATCTGACCTTACTCTGTACCTAAGTTATAAAACTATAACCTTTTTACAGAGATTATACAAAATAAAATTTCAGCTTTTTAGACGTAATTTTAGAAATGGTGAAGGTTCGCTACTTTAAGGGGAATTCTAGCAAATGTCAAATTTTCGCTTTTTATTTTAAATGCTTTGGCTTTATTCCGTAGATATTTTGATAAATCTAGAAAACACTTGAGCGACTATGATTACCTACTCACATGCTAAATTTAATTTTTCCTAAAAATTGTTGTAACGGAAAGGTGAAGAATTTAATACTAAAATATAAATCTCTTTTATACCCTGTCCCTCGTGGGAATTTTGCAAGATCCAACCGTAATTCGTTCTTACTTCATTAAGATATATGTACATAGGTAGGTACTCTATACTCTATGTGCAAAATTTTAGCTTTCTAAGCTCAAGGACTTGGACAAGACGTTGATGAATCAGGTATTGAGATCAAGGTTTTCTACCTCGAAGGGGTTATTCGAAAATTTCCCTTCACAGATTTCCTATTGGAAATTTTAAAATATAAACGAAAGCAATACTTTCGCTTAAAGCGTTTAATGCAACTTTTTTATCCTATCCAGTCTTGAAAATGGTTTTGAACGATTGTGAAATTTCTAATAATTCTTGTTACGGAAATAAGGCAAAGTAAGTTTAAGGCTAAAGTATAAATCCCTTTTATTCCGGCTCCCGCGGGAATTTGGATAGGATTTGCATAAAATCCGTTCTTAGTAAGCATCAACGTCGAGAAAGGAGTGTATCTGCCAAATTTCAAGTGAATCTAGCGTATAGTTTCGGAGATTTTACCCGGGAGCTTTAGCCCGCGGTTTCGCCAACGTTGATTTCAGAAATCAAGAAACATTAGATTTGTAAAATATAGTACGTACGTATAAAGTACGTAAGCATTTCGAATTTCTAGTACCTAAATCGATTGATCAAGAAATCTTTAACCGTAAAATGGACTGGAGTCCTAGGTAACATCAGCTGGAAAAAAAAACATTCATCTAATTATTTTTAATTAATCAGACTTGATCAGACTATTCATAAGACTCAACATCATTAGATAACTCATTAGCAAAATTTCGTCAGACATTAAAATTGCTAAAATTATTTCTCATTCGGTAAACACATGTGTGAAGGTCGCTCTTGATCGGGATATTAGACTATACATACATATATAGGTGTAGATACTTGTTGACATTATTATTGTAGGTTATAAAGTTACGCTTGTTTCGACTTCTTTGAACTTCCCACATTATTTGCTCTGTTTATGAACTCATTTTGTAATCAAAAAGAAAAAAAAGTTGGAAAATATTGATATAATATGATATAAAATATTTGGTCCCTATTGGAGTCCTACACATATTCCCTATCATGCTGATCAGTATGTGACGTGTTATGAAAATTCTTATACAAGGCAGTTTAAACTTCTTACATAAAGCAGTATTTTATTCAAGTACAATTTATTAATTTAATACATTTATATTTATATACTAAAAGCATATTATATCATCTTTTTCATCTGAGCATAGTAAAAGTTTTAGTTCTGATTATTCCGTTTAGATAGAGAACATTTGTTTATCTCTGCAAATATAAATCCTTGTCCATCGTCCGTCTTCGACTGTCTTTACGTCAGCTTAAGTAGTTCTTTTAAACGGCGCAATGGACATAATGCAGTTTTCATGTTTTAAATATTTTTTTGGAAATTAATTGTTAAGTTGTCACAGAAACGTTCTACGGATAAATATTTTACTTAAGCTGCTCAATCCTTATGCGATATATAAATTAAAAAATTAAAAAAATAATGTTTGGTGAGCAGTGATAGTGTAGTGGTTGAATTTCGGCCTACCATTCCGGTAGGTCCGGGTTCGATCCCCGCACGCACCTCTAATTTTTCAATGTTA
>DWNH01001432.1:0-11448 GCA_018249895.1 Tiana niger | reverse complement strand
CAGTTCACAACATAATCTTAAAAACACGACTTAACACTTAACTTGTCATGCGAAGTTGAGCTATATTAGTGAAGCCCTTAGCTCATCGGGAATGTTGTTTTAACTTGAATAACTTAATAAACAAGTTCCCAAACTAGTAAATAAAAAATTAGTTTAATCACAGCTAATATTATTAGAATTAAAAAAAGAAATAAATAGGGTAACAAATAATATCATTTTATTGACATGGATATGATAACTTTCAGTGATATATCAAGACTATAGTGATAACTATATAGCAACTATATAGTATTCGACTAAATAAATGAAGCGTATATTCGTATATATGTATAGTAACATGAGCAAAAGAAATGTAACAATTGATATTTTAATATTCACTTTCCAAATGTAACATAACGTTTTATTCTTACATATATCTGAAACGTAATCAGTACATTTTGCAAAGTAATATGTAACTAAAAATTGCTGAACAATTTCAATTTACCTCATACGGCGGTGGCGGCAGTATATCACACAGATTTATTTGACAGCCCTGCTCCGATCTCGCTACGTTCGAATGTCTGCCGGTCGAAATTGGAATTTTGAAACTATTCTCCCTGCCGAGCCAATGCCACTGTGGGTAATCGTACTCTAGATCACTTGTTGGACACACTTTGCTTTTGTCCTGTCTGCTCCGAGAGCCCGACCTATTCGTGTGACATGACGCACAGTCATCTTCAATGGCGTTCATGTCATTATGGACATTCTCGTGTCTCAGCTCTCTATAATCCTTTGTCGATCGGCTGGAAGTGCTATGGCAACAGGTTGAACATTCCCCGTTCGAGTACTGAATGCTACCGTTGCACGATCTAACAATGCTATTGTTGTGAGATCGTCTTTCAGAGCAATTTCTCAGGTCGCCAACGTCGTTACTGTCCTGTTGGGAGTACAGTTACGGTTAGACAAATCACACATTCGACGCCAGGTATTTGAAATTCGATAGCGTTAAGTTACGCAAATCGAAACGAGAGGCTTATCTAAAATCAACAACAAAATTCTCATATCGCTTATCTGGAGTACCTTGAAATTGAGTTCAGTGTAAATAGCACTGGAGGCGTACGGCTCCGGCGGGCCCCGCTTCATTCTGTCTACACTCGATGCATCCAACCCTTGAATTGAATTCTGCGGTAGACAGTATTCTGGCTCTACATTTAAAATGTTTGTCGATTGTCCGCCTAAAAGAAAACGCTTGGTTTTAAAGCTTTTAAAGAAATCGACCTGTACTTTAGAATAAATTGGATCTTACATTGATAATATTATTAGATTATTAACTATTATTAACATAAAATGTAGGACTCTCAATGGCACGTAAAGTCGGTCAACCTTTTTAGTGGGTTTAGAAATCAATAATACAAAAAATTGTTTATTATTATACAATATAAGTGATATGCAGTGTTGGTACATCCTTTTAAGTAAATTTATACCTGTGTCAGGGATGCCCCGCTCTTCCATATCATATGCATATAAAATAGAATGAATTTCATATTTAATTAATCATGACAAATAATAAAAGTTAATCCTATATTGAAACACAGCGTAATCCTAACTACCTACAACTCTGAATTAAAACGGAATATTGATTAGCTATAGACCTACCTTGCAAAAGACTTTGATGACAGCTGCTCACATCCAAAGAAGGGTCGCTTGGTGGGGCAAACACGGGCCGGTCACGTAACCAAATAGTGTCTTTATTCAATAGACATTGCTGAGCCGTCACAATTGACTGACCTAGAATTGGGATCAACGTTTCAATTACGCCTACTCCGCAGTGAACGAGTCTTTGTTAGGAATTTTAATTCTATATAATACGTCTGTTCGAATTTGTCAAAGGATTGGTTGTAACTGTTACAGAAGGCTATTAAAATAAAGAGCACGCTGCGTTCATATTTCGTCATTATCACATTGTATTAAGAATATTAAAGTAACTTAAATAGTTTCATACAAAAATAAAATTGAAAATAAAACTGTAACTCAGAAATTACAAATGCAAAAGGTGTTTAATTGAAGGATAGCTTTTGTCACTTTAAATATAAAAACAAACGGATTAATATTATTCTCTTATTTACCTGTGGATTTCTTTCTTTGTATGCCATTTCGTCTTTTGATGTAGTAAATACTGAACAAGCCGATCACGATGACGGAAAACAAGGTCAGACCGAGCGCCAAAAGCCACGTCTCTTGCAGTATGTGGGGAATACTGGTATCTTTTGGAGGTTCAGTTCTAGATAAATTAAAAAACATTATTATATTATTGTCAATATTAAAAATTCCAAATAGTCAGTCGAAAACTTTATCCCAATTTTTTTATTCTGAACAATACAAAAGTTTTCTACTGTAGAATTTTAGGCTTCGTATTGTCACTATGTGTCTGTCTTGACCAAACCTTTCCCTTGAATCAATTGGGGAAACACAAACGGCACAAGCTCCCTTTCCGCATCAATACAATAATCTAAATTCATAGATTAACTAAATTCTATATAAGCTAAATTCAAAAACACATACCTAACGCATTCAAATACTAACCATGAGAGACCAAAATCACCCTTTACTTTATAACATTAGATCGTTATTTCCTTAAGTGAAAAATAACACTGAATTCATGATATTAGTGATTATACTTACTGAACGTAATGCCTCTGTGATTGCGTGGGAATCATATGAATCTGGACCGGAGGACTGAACGGCCCAGAGCCCTTACGCGTAACAGCAGCAGCGCGTGCGCTGTACTTGCCACCAGGGCGAAGGGAACTGGCTGCTGCAGCTCTGGTTCGAGGACCCAATGACATCTGTCCAACTGGCGGGCGTCCGCTACTCCCAGTACCCACTCGTATCTCGATCTGATGGGTAAATATAAGATAGAATATCCGTTTAAACGTCGACGTGCCCTAGACATTTATTTCTCCATTTTGTTTTAGTATAAAAGCTGTAGTTTGCTAGCTAGTTCGATAGTTAATTATTGATTCCAATTAAATAATACGAATTTAAATAAAATTTTGAACTTAACACTTTAAAAATAAACTGAGAATTTATTGAATGAATTGCGTAATTGATTGGTTGTTGAGTTGCTAAAATGTAAATAAGAAATGGCATAAAACTGTTAATAAATAATTTAATTTTACTTTTAATTTAAAACACTTTATACGTGTATATATAAATTGGTTACATATGGCAAACTTTCTATACGTTTCTTTACCATCGTTTATACCCATATTTGTATAAAGAAATGATTTTCAGTTCACTTCATTTCGTTACTTGAACTTGTCTAATCGAGGGCCTGAGTAACTTACTAATAGCTTTCCCACGGCTAACTATCAGAGGTTTAGAAAGATTTGAACAGATAAGATAAAACATACTGTAATATTTATTAGTTCAGAACCTATTCGATGCCATAAATTGTACAAATTCTCGTTAAATAGAAACAGAATGCTAGTATTAACATTTTACAATGTCTTACAATGACATGCGCATGCGCATTTGATGCCCATCGAACTGTGCATTTATTTAGTTTTTTCTCTGAAAGTGATGCAAAATCTTTAGAGATATAAAGAATCTTAAAACGTAAACCGTATTCTAACTCATTCTTACTAATTTACTTATTTAGCTTCAAAAAATATATTGAAAATTTTATACAGCATATTTTCGACGAGTCCACACGCAAAAATTCAAAACAGACACCGACATTTTTATTAATGGTTCAAATTCATGATAGACGCCGGAAGCTTAAAAAGTGCTCATTAGTACTAATACGATAAAATCTGTCTGCCTGACAAAACAAATACGATCACCAACCAAGATTGGCAACACGACAAACGTCTTCCAAATGGACGTCGAGTCACAAAAAGTTGGTCACAAAAAATTTAAACCAAATAAAGATATTATTAAATCTTATTATCGCGTCACTGTCCCAAGGCAGCTCTATATTGATAAGAAGCGTGGAATTGATGGCACTCCGTAGCTTTGCGTGATAAGAAAGCGTTTATTTAGGGAGTGGACCGAGAATTTTATTTGTGAGTAGTTTAATTTATTTAGGCAGTTGCTTTTTTTTTACTATGGCGTGTCAATAAACCTTTATTTTTATTGTAATACTTTAGAAAATAACACTAAAGATATAAATAAAAAGTATATTAGTGAGAGAAAAACATACATAAATGTTTACGTTTAATGAAATTTATGTTATTGAAATTAAAAAAACTCGTTGTTGATACTTAGTTGATACTTCTCTAGGAATAGGGTCAAAGAGCAGTAGAACGCTTCCCGTTTACTAAAACTACTCTCAGACTATTCGGACAACTGCAATAAACTTTAGCTATTTTTATTTTATAAGAGTATTTCAATAACAGTAGATGACTGCGCGACATTTGATGGTGCGACATTTTTATGATAGGTATAAACTCCTATTATGTATTACTAACTTTCAAATTTATAATATTAGTAGGCTAAAACAATCCACAAAAGTTTTGGAACAAACAACAAACTTTAATCACACAACACTTCGTATTGACACTATACTTGAAACAAATTTAATCGACAAGTAATTATAGTAAAGCGTATCGAACTGATAAATAGGTAAACTCACCAAATAGCCCGTGAGTTCGCCGTTCCACGTATTCGCAGGTGGTGGTTCCCAACGTATCCATGCCGAAGTTGCATTAATTACTCCAGCCGTCACGCTCTGGGGAGGCACCGATGGTACTAAAACAATTATCTATTCTCAGAAATCGATACTCATGTTGGTGTAAACTGAATTGGTAGAGCACATTAATATTGATTACACAAAACTGCCTAACGACGATGTAATGTAAGTTAACATTAAATTTAGAATGTTTAAATACAACTCACCATCTTCATCGGTGTAACCAGTCATTAAGTTCGATGGTTTTCCTAGCAACATTTTATAGAATGGCATTAAAAATATATCGTACTGATTATAGGCAGATAAACCAGACAGTATAAAGCTTGATGATCCGCTATTATCTACGTTGGTAAGAGATCCGTTAGAACAAGAATCTACATGAGATGAATTTAGTATATCAGTCTCGTCAATAGTATTATTACGCCAATTTATTGAAGTGCCGTTGTACCAGATTTTAACTCCCTCCAGATATTCGTTATAATCTGTTAATACCTAAAATGTAACAAAATATTTGTTAGCAAACAGTTTCAGTATATAAGTATACCATACATTTTTGTTCGAAACACAACAAATACGTACATCCCAAACAACTTTGAGCGAGCTCGACGACAAAGTTTCCACCCTCCGCAAGACTAAAACATTCTGTTGCAAATACTTTCTCGCTTGAACGAGTTCGTATTCCGTCATGTGAGTCTCTCGTTCATAATTAATGCTTAAGTCTTCCTCTACAGTATGTTTCCTTAGTTTGTTGCTGCCTTTCCTCAACACATTAAGATAAGCCTCTTGCATCATACTTCCAGCCGCATTCACAGCTGTACAGATAACCCTTCCACCATGTTCTACTTTGGCACCGTCTAAATATAATAAGCTAGTATTACTTTTCGTACACTCGGGAAACAATAAAGAATCTTCTATTCCCTCCAATATCCAAAAAGTTGTAGGTGTGGGCAAGCCTTTAGCCTCACAGGGAATGGACACTACGTCTCCCTCCCATGCGGTTAAATTGGATGGTATCTGTGTGAAGTGCGGTAACGCTGAAACAGATGGCCGTATTAAAATAGCTCTCAACAGAGATCAAAAATATCCGTACAATAAAATGGACCTGAATAATAACGCTTACAGTAAACAGTTAAGGACGCGCTTGCTATGCTCGTGCCAGCGTGGCTCTCGGCTCGGCAGGAATAGATGCCCGCGTCGGTTGCAGACACCTGTTCTAGTCGTAATAATCCACGGATTATAGTTGCATGGGTAGGCAGAACGCCGTCCTCTTTCACCCATGTTATTTTTACATTCGAATCGTAACTCTGAAATTAAATATGACCATAAATCTTCACGTTTTATTGCTCACCCCTATACGTTATATTACAACACTGTAACGAAACTTCATTAAGAGTTCACCTACCTGACAATTAAATTCAACATTCTGTCCAACTAAAGCCGTAACATTGTTGGGTTTTATGACGAAGTGCGGTCGTCTTAAAACAATAAGCGCAGCGGCTCTTGATTGTCTTTCCCCTGCGATATTGGACGCTACACATCTAAATAATCCGCTGTCATTTGGTAAAGTTTCCACAATTTTTAAACTTCCAGTTTCTGTTATCGTTATTCTGAAATGTACAAAGTAAATTAATATATCTTCTAGTGAACTATTTAGTCTACGTAAGAGTATTCGTTTTGTTATACCTTCCATTCATTTCAACCTCATACATTTGTCCATCTTTGAGCCAATGTATAGAAGGTTCTGGAACCCCTCTCGGAGACATACATTCCAGAAGGGCAGGTTCTCCTGCCGCTACGTGTACATCTTTAGGCTCAGCTCTAAATTCATCCCGAAGAACTGAAACAGTGCTTTGATTAAGCAAACCTTACTTTAGAACAGCACTTCCGTGTGCTCGTTTAAACTTCAAGGAAGTTTTAAGATATGTTTGGCGAACAAACTTACCGGCAACGTTTAGTGAAGCATTTTGACTGACGGCTTCGCCTGCAATGTTTCGTGCTACACACCAGTAGATACCTTCGTCGGTTTCCTTTTTACCTCTGTTTACCCTACAATACAAACTTTATATTTTGAACAGTTTCTCTTTAATATTTTTTTTATTGCTCTTTATAGTGTGTTGAAATTTTTATACTATGGGACCGATCAATGTATCGTATAGTATAGTTTTATTATAGTATTGCATTCTTCACCTTATCTTTTACGGAACAAAATTCTGCTAAATTACAGCTTTTCATACGAAAGTACTTCAATAAAAATTGTATTAGAATAAAATATTGTCACACTATCAAAGATCTATCCATGTAGATACTCCAATATCGTACTTTACTTGTAAATATTTACCTCAGGAACAACAATCCGTCTTCCAAGAGTACCCGGTGACCGTCCTCGGCCGGGGGCAAGGGCGCGCCATCCTTGAACCACTGAACAAGCGGCTTGGGCCGGCCTTCGACCACGCATCGTAGAGTCGCGGGCTCGCTACGACCCGACACTGTGTTAGATGGATGCTCCTTTATACGTGGCGCTCGGTTTTGTGCTAGGGACAAAATTCGTTAATATAGTATTTGTTTGTTTAATGCATAACGTAATACTGCTAATCCTATTTAGATTTTCACACTTTTTAACAAAATAAAATGTTTTGTGCCATGCTAAATTATTTTAGCTTATCTTAATTAAGCAAAAAGATATAGTACACATGTATATTTCATTATTGTTATTTAAAAAATGAATGGAAAATGGGAAAAAGTTATCATTTTACATAACTTTTATCTTCCATTTTAACACTTTCCAATTTTATCAAAGTCGTGCTGCTAAACCGTAAACTATCTTGATTAATATAACAATGGTGTAAAATGGTACAATATTTTTTAAAGCGAATGGTATTGAAAAAATACCCATTCATTACTGAATGCGCTTTCCTTCGCTATATCACACTTTCGAAAGGTGAAGTCTTTATAAATGGACCTTGAAAAGAATCTAAAAACGTCATCTAAAATATTTCAACGAATGTCTTCAATTCGATTTCGAGTCAAATAAATTATCGTCTGTTTCACTGTGACAAGATGAAAAGTATAACATCGCTTTAATTGCATTCAAGAAATTATTCAATTATTTTATATTCCACTGATAAGGAATAAATTTATCAAGTCATGTATGTTATGTGCATTTAAATTTGATCTTTCTATTATAGTTTGTAGGAAGAGACTTTAAATAAAATATTCCGAAATCGTTATTGCCCTCTTGCTTAAGGTTCTACGTTATTTCTAAAAAGCTCCACGTTAAAATTATTACATATTACGTTACCGCAATTCCTCATATCATTTAGTGGAAATGGAACGATCCTGGCATAAAAGACCTCGAAACAATCGGATAGCTTAAATTACACATAGGTCATTTTGACGACCCGTGAGGTGTAGTGGTTATCGTGCCGGCCCAACATTCGCAGGATCCTGGGTTCGATTCCCGGGGGGCAGAAATTTAAATGATGAATTTAGATTTCTGTTCTCGGTCTCGGTGTTGTGTAATTGTCGTTATGTGTGTCCATGGTACTCACGACACAGGGTCCTAGAATCCTAGTGTGGGGCTATGAGTGTGAAGCTATGAGTGTAAAGTTTCTATTTCAATTTGCAAAAGCTCCTTGATAATTTTTTCGCCCTCAAAATAAACCTGAAATCAATATCACCGTCACTCTTTGCTCGTTTCCGGTGAAACAAGTTCCTAACATAGTCCGATTCACTGCATTTAGATCGGTTCGGATAAAAGCGTGCTACGTATTGTGTTAATTTTTGATTTATTTTTTATTCGTGGGTTCTCGCGACCGGTCAAGCGCGGTAGTTGTCCTTTATTAATACTTGTCACTGTCACTGATAATCAGGTACAGTGTACTCGCCTTATCTTGACGTATTTGTCTTTTTATGTACCCAGCACGCGGGAGCATTGAACGCCACGAGCATCGAGCTACGAATTAATAAAATATTTATCGCGTGTTTGATGTATTCAAAGTGAAAGTAATTAGGACAAACAATTATTGATACAGAATACATTTTAAGCAGTTTTTAAGTCCATTTGTATGTAAACATTCAAAATATTAACTGACATTTAAACTTTAACATTTTGATAAATTTTCACATTTTATTATTGTTTTAAAATATTAATTATTACCAGTGATTGGTTTAGACGACTCGTGTAGTATAGTGATTACCATGTCACCATTCGAAGGGTCTTGGGTTCTACACCCAGAGGTGCACAAAGTGCAAGGTTGCACAAGGAGGTGCAAAATGCATTGTAGGTGCATTTATGTTCCCGGTCTAAATAATAGTATAGTTGTGGTTTTGTATGTCCATGGAACCTACCATACAAAGAATCCTAGTGTTAGACTATGGGTGAGAAGAGTTATTATTTTTAACGATACTACTGTGTACCAGTAATCTGCCAGCAGTTATAGCCTAGTGGTTGAATTTCGGCCTACCATTCCGGTATGTCCGGGTTCGATCCCCGCACGCACCTCTAATTTTTTTGATGTTATGTGCGTATTATACAATAATTATTACTTGCTCATCGGTGAAGGAAAACATCGTGATTAAACCTGCATGCCTGAGAGTATAAAAAAAATCTCTATAAAAATAAATAATTTTCCTTGCAATTAAAGTAGACGGTATGGATTCAGAGTGATTATCATCATCGTCATCATCAACCCATCACAGTCCCACTGCTGGGCACGGGTATCTACTTTTCCTATATTATTCTTATCTGAAAACGACACTAATATGATACTCGACTAGTTGCCTACATGCGTTAAAGGTACAAGCAATACATATGCAATAAACATATACCTACATATAAAGCATTTGGAAATCTCTAAAGCTGTCTTCATAACAATATCTGCATAAGTAATTTGAGAGCGAGACGACCGCAGTGCTTTGAACTTACGTCAGCAGGACTTCATAAATGTCATCGTGAAGTAATCGTGAAGATTGATACACATTACTGGATGCTTTGTTGTACTAAGAATAGGAAATTCAATATAGATATGATTATACATACATATGTTATTGTATGGCCTACGTATTTGAGCTAATGTGGAGGTGTGTGTACGTAATAGTTGTAATAAATAATAAATATCTTGGGACAACTCACACACGGTCTTCTCATCCCAAACTAGGCGGAGCCAGTGCTATAGTAACCAGACAACTGCTGAATATTTTTAAATAGATAATTTTACATCCAGACACAGAACAAATATTCATGCTCCTGACACAAACATTTGTTCTAGGTGGGGATCGAACGGGAGGTTAGCAGTCAGGTTCGGTAATCATTAGACCACGAGGCCAAGCAAATAGTTGAATTGCTAGATTGAAAGGACTACATTCGGACGGCATGGCGCAAACTGAAGGAGGCCTATGTTTATGCAATGGACGTACAAAGGCGAAGATCGTATAAATTGAGCAGTGTTGGGAACAACTGGGAATCGGGTATTTCACGTGTACTTCAGTTGTCTTGTTAAGAATTTGCTTAGTTCCGATCGTCTTTTCCATATTACATAGTTATTTGCGATCTTTTACAATGGTAACTTAACTGCTCAAACATGGGTAGTAAATATTTTAGATACATTTCTTTCAGAACCTTTTTAGATATGGGCAGTTTGACATTATGACACAGTAGCCTCTAATTTTAGTTTTTGAAGCCCGTTAAAAATTACATTTTTCTTTTTAATTGAAGTCGCTAAAAGTTTTTGCTCAAAATCATTTGTGCATATACACAATAGACTTTATCAATTTATTGCAACATTTAATACTTTTTATACTATGTTACATAAACGGAGCAAATCTGCAACTATTTTTATATAATCTACATCTATCGTATTAATAACAAATCAAATATATGCTCAATACGAGGCAGGTGTTCTTGCCGCACCAAAAGTAGTAATTAATTCACATATAGTAATTACACTAGTTAAGATAATCTTCAAACATCAGCTGTTGATAGTGACTAGTAAAATTTTTGATTGATGGATTTCTAATCGTCGGTGATTTATAGATAGGATCTACCCGTACTTAATGCCATCGGTAGCTTACTGTAGACTATCGGTAGTATATGACTACTGTAGAAATATTTCAATGTTTGAGAGTAGACCTAAAATCATGGTCCATGAAATAAGGCCTGAAAAATAATTGTGTAAGTTCGAATAGGTTCGAATAGGTCCGATGAGGTTTTTGTACTGAAGTAGTATAAAGTAATAATCGAAATTGGTTCTTTACTAACCTTACCCTTCTTAAACTAAGTTGGCTATTGCGAAAAATCTTCTATCGTGCATAACTCTGCCTATCGCAGAAAAATAAATCTTGACTCACTTTGTTAAATTTGGGTACGGTGTTGCAAAAGCTGTTCAAGTTTCATAGTACAAATAATAGTTTAATCTCGCTGATAGTTTATACAACCATTTTACGCCACCTCAAATTGTATACAGTCTACACGGTACAACGCTCTCCATGGTAATATTTGGTGGAACGTCCGGTTACTGGACATCCGGCTCTGCGCCATATATGTATGTAGGTGTCCGTTATATCTCTAGTCTGCATTGTCTATTGACACTTTTTAAAATATAATAATTTTCTATTTATTCATTTAATTCACTCATATATTCTTTCTAACACGATTTATAACAGAGAGGATGCCTTTCTTATTTATAATTTTATCACCTCTTAAAAATAAATAAATATCTTGGGACAACTCACACACGGTCATCTGATCCCAAATTAGGCAACTAGGCCTGTGCTATGGT
>DWNH01001431.1:0-11451 GCA_018249895.1 Tiana niger | reverse complement strand
GTTTGCCCGACTAGTTTCAAACCGAACCGAGGTTCATAATCATGAGCTCCCGTCGCTCGCAGCGAGGTCGCGGCGGAGGTCTCCTCGAACCCGAAAAATACACGTGAGTAAGCCGGTATTTCAATTATCATTAAAATATTTGTTGATATTTCTTATTATTTTTAACTGTGTACACGGAATGCAGGTCTAAAACTGTACGGTTTCTGATGCAAAAGAAAGCAACGCACGTTTTAGCAAAAGGAGTACAATTCTGAGCAGATCGACCTGAAGAAACATAGAGGGAAACTGTTGGACTTGGAGGACCCAAGAGACGGAGTGCGTCGATAATAGGAGGCCTATGTCCAGCAGTTGACATCTATGTATAGGCTAAGAGGATAAGCATCATATGTATCAGCTTAAGACATCTATAGGATAAGCGGCTGGTGGATAAAACTTACTACGTCATATTGTAGTGCACAAGCGAAACCTTTAAATAAGATACTAAGTTATACATTTTTTTTGCTCTACATAGAGTTCGCGCACTTAGTTTTTGTCATGAGTTATTACTAGGTGTTCTGCTTTTTTAAATTATTTATTGAACTGTACAAAACTGCTTTAATTTATGTGTTTAAAAAAGTAACAAGCTTTACTTTCTACTTTTGTATGGCAAGACTTGCAATCAGAGGGCAATATTTATGGCCATTTCCAGCCATTCCTTTCGCCGATTTATTTCCCTTTAGCTATTAGTATTACGATACACATATATTCATTATCATGACAGTTATTAATGCTTATAAATACTTTATATTATAGGTTTCATTCAATTTTCATAATTCTAATTGTCATTGATACACTAAAGTTTAAGGGTCGCGAACAAAATAGAAATAAATATAAAACGATGTTGGGTTAACTATTATTATTTGTGTAATAAATATAAAGGTTATATCGCATTCGACATATTACCTATGTATGTTTATTGAAAACGTCATTCCATTGAATAAATAGTCATTTTTACACGACATACACGAATACGACTTTATCTCCACGATGCCTCCTGTGTTAAATACATTAGTAAAATACAATTTCAGTAAATTACGTACGAATTTCGACCAAAAGGCGACAAGAAGCATGTATAAATGACAATGAATACAGTAAAGATTATCCAAATTAGATGCTTCACGCCATTACGGTCATACAATCGCGGCCTCGCGGATGCTTTAAAAATAAATTCTAAAGGAAATTGAACACAAATAGGTACGTTCACAGTTTGAAGTTAATTACTCTAGTTGTAATTTATCTGTGAGATAATTTTACGTCGCCCTTGGACAAGTTGGTGTACGGGGTTAACGATAAACGACTTGAGATATGAATTTCCGTTGACGCTTAGTGTAGGTAAGTGCAAAAATTATATACTACGCAGGTTTTTTTAATTATGAAATAAACTTAACAATTTTATGGGTCTGCCGCCCGGGGAAGTATCAGCGCCACACCCAAATTTACCGTGAAGCAATTCATTCGGAAAGAGGGTGTGGATGATGTAGTTCACTAAATACGAGGCGACCATCTTAGTCCTCAGAAGTTGCATCGCATCTAATTGCGATTTCAGGTAGGACTAAGGTACTGTCTGAAGTTGCAACTGGATGTCCATGGTTTGCAGGGACCACTTAACATTAGGTTGCATACTCGTTTGCTACTTTTATTCAATAAAAAAAAAAACGCGCTTCGCTTTGTATTTTATTGAACTCCGTCAATCGCGTCCTTTTTCCGAAAAAATTTTTTTGCGTCTTTTTTTTACGACTTTTATTCAATAAAAAAAATCCATAATTCTAACTGATGTCAACGGTCTATCGGTCTAATTATTTTTTATATTTATAACTTTCAATAAATAGGAACATATTTGATGACTGGGCTCTTGGTGTGTAGTGGTTAGCGAACCTTACTGCTAAACGGGAGGTCGTGGGTTCAATTCCTAACGAAAACAAATATTTGTGTGATGAGCACGCATATTTGTTTTGTGTCTGGTTGTATGGTTATCTATATAAGTATGTATTAACAAAAAAAAATATTTGTGTATGTTTTTCAGTTGTCTGGTTACCATAGCACTGCCTAGTTTGGGATCAAGTGGCCGTGTGTGAGTTGTCCCAAGATATTTAAAAAAAATTGTATTAGACGAATAACTATGAAATGTGAAGCGTTTATTTCCTAAAGCAAGCGTCGACTTCAAGGCTCGAATGCGTTTTCTGCACAATAGATACACTAATTTCTTTTCGACTGCACCGGCCACATTAGTCCGAGGAAGTAATTTAGCGGAATATTAGGCACGTATTCGCTTCGATTTCCACCGAGGCCGCGCCAATGACGAGTTGATAGTTTAATATCGGGCCAAAATATATAACTTAATGAACACTCCATTGTGAAACGAACAATTGTTTTCTAGAGACGCGTTTGGACTTGCCCATTCTCGGAAGTAAAAGTAATTTGATACATTTTGAGAGTCCCTACCTTTTATTTGTTCCGTTATTGGACGCTCTAACTGTCTTTAAGGACAATAGCTGGACTTTTAAAAGGGCCGCAGCTCGGGGAAGTACCACCGCCACGCCCAATTTTACCGTAAAGCAGTTTATTGTGTTTCGACACGAGGGTGTGGTTGACTTAGTTCAATTAATACGAAGCATGATCTTATTTCTCAGGAGTAGTAATGCATCAATTTGCGATCTCAAATAGGACTAAGGTACTGCCTGAAGTTGTTTGAATTGACACCAGGTGGCCTGTATGTTTGTTTGTTAATTTTTTTTCACAAAAAATATCTAATGCTACTTACCAGGTAAAACTGACATTTGTTATTGCATTATTTTGAGAATTATACATTTACACACAATTTTTCTTACTCTCAAAGGCATTATGCGCACACACTGGCATACACGTACCCACACAGGCGCAAGTTAAATTGATTTTCATATATTATTCAATATTATTCATATGATTATATTATCTTCTTCTTTTATTGTAAAACTGTATTATAGACCAATAAAACATTTTATTGTTTTGTATTTGAACTTTATGAATTGTTACACGTTTATATTATTGAAAGACGTGCAAAATGCCAATTGTTCGCAACGCGGTGTAAAAAGCACCCACCTGTCACCATATGTGGAAACGGTTACAAGTAACCCTGAGAATACGATTGGGGCAATGAACTTAGGGTTGGAAGCTCAAAGTGCAAAAGTCGTACATAATTATGTTATTTTTTATTGAATAAATGCAAACGAGCATGCAGACCACCTGGTGTTAAGTGGTCACTGCTATCCAGAACCATCCATATGTAACTTCAGGCATTACCTTAAACCTGAGATCGTAATCAGAAGCGTTGTCACTTCTGAGGACTAAGCATCGTATTTAGTGAACTCGGATAACCACACCCTTTTTCCGAAACACAATAAATTGTTTTACGGTAGACTTGGGTGTGGTGGTGGTACTTCCCCAGGTGGCGGTCTACCACCTAGATAGCAGTTTATCAGCAACTATTAGTGATTAGTATATTCAGAATAAAAAAATAAATTTATATCGTTTAACACTCATAGACCCACACTAGGATTTTAGAATCCTGTGGGTACCATGGACATAATCAAAGATAATTACTTTAACACCCAGACCAAAAATCTAAATTCATCATTTAAAATTCTGCACGCGGGGAATCGAACCTAAGACCCTTCGAATGGTGGACCGGCATAGTAACTACTATACCACACGGGTCGTCTAGTATTTTAGTAAAAACCTTAGGTCCAATTTTGACTGACTTAATATTTCAAATTTTTGTGTCATAAATAGTTTGACAAGAAGCAAATTGACTAAAAATGTTGCTACGTGAAAAAGCAGTAATTAAAGATTTATAGTGTCATATTTAACATAAAGCAATAGAACCGACAGATTGAATTCGCATTATTATACATGTCTTTTCTTATTTATTGAACCATATCCAATAAATTGTTATTGTTTTTATGAGAACCATTTAAATAACATTTTAGTATGTAAATTTTTATTTACGAAATAGGGATGTCACTTGAAAATTTATTACAATTAATTTGACTATTATTTATTATCTGTATTATAAATAGATACAAATTTCAATTTATTTATTAGCATATATGAAGTTATCAATATTAATAATTAAACTTACATACGGTAAGATTATTTATTCAAAAATAAATAAAAACAATTTTATGATTCCGAAAAATTATTTTCGCGTGGCAACCCTAAACCCAAAGATATACGCTTGAGGCATTATTGAATAACGCGTTTCCCTGCTTTCTGACTATGTACCGGTAGGAACACCTCCTCGCCTCGAGCGCGCCCGGGCACTTATTACTAGTTCAGTATCGACGGCGATGTGGCGATTATGTTTTACGGCCTATCCTAATCACCTGGTTATGCCGTGGTCACCTAAATTCCTTCATAAACTTTAAATATTCGATGAGATTTTAGGATAATAGGGCACTATCACGTATATTTTTAAGTAGTTTTAAAAAACGTAAACACTTGTTCATCATCAACTCTCAAATTGTCTCATCTTAATGAGGATTGTCTCATCTTAAATGAGAAGGAATTAGGCCATAGTCCAAATCCTAGGTAGCATAGCATAATTATATGACATACTTTCTTTATAGTAAAAATTTGATTAAATTAGCTTAAAACCTTTAATCTTGCTGTCCTAAGCTAGCAAGTATAGCTTTACTTTAGTAACACTTCCACAAGCTATCCGTGATGAAACATCAGATGTGATTATATAAAATGTTTAATCTGATTTGCCTTCGAATAGTACAATAAAACGTAACACTATCGTGATATCTTAATTGAATTACTGCTCCTACCTTCCGAGTGTTTGCCCCGTCACGGCGCGAGCTGGAGCAAGACGTCACGAGACACCCGCTTAAATGATATACCGCCGATCCGCTGCTGTCAGGACGCCGCCGGCGGCCTCGCGCACCTGTTGAGGAGAGAGATCGGAGAGCTAAATGAATAATGTGTACTGAGATGTGTTTATAGGATAGGAGGCTTTTTTTATTGAATACTAGCGACCCGCCCCGGTTTCGCCCGGTTGCAATTTAGAAATTTGAATATGGATTAATACTGAATAAGAGTAATTAACGTCGCAAGTTAAGCACATTTCACTCATTCACTGTACATGAACTGTCACGGCCATTCATTGGAACGACAGTGGCGCAATCTGTCGGAAATTGGTCGTACCAACTCAGAAACCTTCGTGGGTTCATGCACAACAACTGTAGTAAAGATCATCACATGATCAAATTCATAGTTTACAATTCTATAAAGGACATACAGACAAACATTAATTTTTATATTTATTGAATAAAAGTAGCAAACGAGCGTGCAGGTTAGTGCTGTTAGGTGGTCATTGCAACCCATGGACATCCACTTGCAACTTCAGGCAGTTTTTAGCCCTACCTAAGATCGTAAATAGATGCGTTGCTACTTCTGAGAAGAAATCCGGCATCCACACCCTCTTTCCAAAACAACAAATTGCTTTACGGTAGAATTGGGTGTGGCGGTGGTACTGCCCTTGTCAGCATGGCACCTTTACAAAAGGCTTGATAATATCACTGCATGTAAGTACTAAGGTTATGACGCGGTTGGGCGGGATCAATTCTCACATGGCAGAGTCGAACCCCCGAGGTTTACACGCACCTGTTGTTGATAGAACGGATATCAGAAAGCTTATAGGTACAAGTTAAAACAAAGTTTATAAAACAGAAAATGTACTAGCTACGTTGGTACAATTATATAAATTTCACGGCGTTCAACTTTACAATTGGTACAATTATATTAATTTAATTGCATTAAATTATCTATATTGTTTTCAATAATCTTCTTTTCGCTAAAAATATCGGAAACAGTCTGAAACGACTGACATATAACAGGTATACAAAAAGTGGCTAAGTATTCGCACTTTTCATTTCAATCAATGAAATTATAGAATCGATTGTTTGAAGCTGAATCTCTGTATAGACATTCTCAGGCAACAAAACAACAATACGTTAAATTGTACAAATATGAGCTTTATTACCGAGCGTTAAAGTTGAAAGTGTGCCCAATTACACGCATGCGTAGCCTCGGGCGCGGACGCGGAGCGCGTGCGGCGGCCCGCGGGAAATGCCTCGAATAGTCATTAACTTTTGACGATTGGTGGCTCAATGATATATGCGCGGGATGTGCCGGATGCTTATGTAATGACCGACGGGGAGGTATTATTATGGATAAGAAACATTTGGGAGGCTGTGTCTCTTTGTGTTCCATTGTTTTGAGTTGTCAGGTAGAAGCATCGCGACGCTGTTGCATATTAATCGAGCGTTCAAATTGTGGGATAAGCTTGTAGGTTTTTTGGGACCATTCTTCAATTCTCTTGAAAAAATTGTGCTTTCTTCACTAATAAAAACACGAAAAATTTATGACTGACTATTGAGATAAATGTGAGAGTTTAGCGCTTGGTGCAGTGTACTTTCTCAGCGGGCGCGTAACAAACCGTGCACCATCACCATCCGGACACGTAGATCTAACGAGTACTTGTAATATCTGTTTCGTAGCGTCCATAATTTTAGGTCATTCCCATCGGTCGGCCGATAGGCGGCCTTGCCTCGATGCGCGTGCACAACAAGACACCAGAGGCAGACGATTCCTCGAACATCGGCATTTGAGTATTGTAAGGAAAAGAAAGGAAAATGTATTGGATAGAGATTGGCTCAAATGTCCCATAAAATGCGTCTATACTAATCATAAAAGCAGCAGTTAAATACAAAAATAATAATTAATTAGACCATGAAAAGTGCTGGTCAAACTGATTGAAACACCAGGACTTAGTTCAAGCCTCAGTGCAAAAAGGCGTATGTAATAGATGTAAATGATGCCACTAAACCTATTCGCAATATTCCATCGAAGGCTCCGTCTATAAAAGGCCGTGTTATATCTATAATGTGTCGTGTCGCGTGAGCTGGATTCGACGAAGCGATTGTTTTAGCAGCGATATGCCGAAAATCGCGATTGTTTTGGCTACGGCTGTTGCTAACTAAACCGAGTCACGGGCCAAGCGAACGAACCGGGCACGTCTATGAAGTTAGAAATAAAAAAAACAAACCTTCATTTATAAAAGCCGATCTTAAAAAATTAAAAACTGTTTTAGTAAAACATCTACTAGAGACTAAGTAAATTTAGGAATTCTTAAAGTCGCCTTGACAACACCATATTAACTAATTTAAATAAATTGTCATTTGAGAATTTCATACTGAATTTGGTATATTTCAACTGATTATTAATAAATTAGTTATATAGTTTCATTTTCAATATTAATAGGAAATTATATTATTAGGCGCAATTAATAGGCGCTATAGGAAACTAACTCTAAACGATTACGCCGTACACGTGCTAACATCATGTCATAAAAGCTGTTATTTCATGACCATTAAAACTACTTAATATAACAGTGGCTGCAAAAGGAGCACTGGACGGGAGGGATTCCAATTTAGGACGTTAGGGGAGGCAACTTTAGACTGAAATGGTAACAGACTTCGATCAGTTGTTGATGTCTTTTGGCTATAGAAACGCCTAGAGATAAACTAGGTCTTAAAACTGTGCTTAAAGCATATAATTATATCCAGCCCATGCCATAATATACAATCCCAAATACTATCACAGCTCATGCGGCTTATAACGACATCAAAATTTTATCGAAATCCATAATAACATCTGTAACTATTCAGAGAACAATTTTTATCTCAATATTCGATCCGTAAACCAGCAGACCATCGGCGCGTACGCAGCGCTCCTCCGCGTATAATTTGGTGGCCAGAAATTCGTATTATTCTAATTACCGAATGTTGATCACCGGGCCTGGGCGGGGCGACACTAAATCTCCGCTCTCCTAAATCGATTATGGGTATTACTAGCCTAGAGCCTCCTCTCTTTGTCTCTGTCTAATGTGGGCCGGACCTCTCTTTTTGGATACAATCTTTAGCGGTTCATTGCACTCGGTGCGCGCGCGCATGATAACTTCTCCGCGAGGAAACCCTTCACGCGCTTTTGTTAATGATAACAGGTGATTACTGAATGGATAAACCGTTGTGAAAGGGCTGTTTATGTTTGTAACATTTTTGTTCATTGGGCGTCATAAAAAGATGATTGTTTGACCGTTAACCTTTTGCGTTTAAACATACGTATGTTCATCATCAGTTATCACAAAGTTGTGGGAAATTCAAGATTCAATATTTATTTTTCATTGTACTGTATTTTACATACACTTAATGAATGTTGTACATTGTATTAAGTCGGCTTTGGCGATGGTTGGCTGGGAGAAAAAGACCGACGGAAAAAAACTCTGGGCACTTTTTTAAATAGTGAGTAATTGCTACACGGTACAAATATGAACGGTAGAAGTATGGTAGTAATACGTCGTGTCAGTCAATCTCAAAAATAGTACTCATTAGAAAAAAAATAATGAGAATTAGTCAATTAGCGAGATTCACGTGAAGATTATCATAATTTTAATGGAGCACGCTCTGGTAAACAACGGCATATTCACTTTCACACTCTACGCTCATTTTGGTTAAGGTTATGTGTAGGTCGATTAAATGTTTTTCTGTAAGAGAACGGATCGAGGATATTACTTAGCTACAGAGATATGTGCTTGGTACATACAGGATGTGAGTTTTATAGTCTGGAGCGGAATCCATTAACAGAGATACAATCCGGTACTGAGCAACAAAATGCTACCGCTGACCTACTTAATACACTGGACATTTTAGTATTTTTCACTTTGTTTTGAAAATCTTGAACCGATTCTATTTATAACTATGATTTTATATTTTGTCTATTTATTTCTATTTACCAAAAAGCTTGCCTATCCTTTTCAAGTAGGGCTAAAGGTTTTCTTTTGACTAGAGAGTTTGTTTTGTATATATTGTGGTTTTTCTGCGGTAATATTCTTTTGTTTATAAAAAGAGCGCTTAACATTTATCTTCTAAACTTCATTACAAATATTACGCCTAGGGTTGAAGAGCGTATTCTAACTTATATTTAATAAAGAAGACTATTAAGGATACATCGATACTACTGATTTTGAAAAAATATTTGTTTTCACTACAAAATTCTCGGCCAATATTAACGACGGACCTTCATTGTATTGCAGCCTGTTCGAGCAGGAGATCATGAGCTACGTGCCGGCGGCAGGGTGCGCCGCGGGCGCAGCACCGTCCCCGGCGGCGTCGCCGGCCGCCGCGCGGACCACGCGCGCGCCCGCGCCTCAGCGCAGGGACTTCGAGGCAAAGCTCCGCGCCTTCTACAGGAAGCTCGAGAGCAAGGGCTACGGCCAGGGACCCGGCAAGTTGAAGTGAGTTTCAGTTTGTTTCACTCTAGGTACGTGGTATATGGTGACAATCTACACAGGAACTGGTGCACAGTAGAAATTTCATGCAAGTTACCGTTTTGTATATCAAAGAAGTGCTTCTTTCTCTAAAGAAATACAGATATAATAATGATGTGTATACTACTACCTATATTGGAAAATATGTTACTGTGGGAAACAAAACATGATTAAACATGATAATCAGGAATTTCCAGATATCATTTAGCGAATCTCCAGGAAACAGCAACATCTAATCAAGTTACCAAAACGTATTACAGATTACACATCCGCCGAGAGCATCTTCTTGAAGACGCGTTCAGGCGAATCATGTCCTGTGGCAAGAAGGAGCTTCAGAAAGGGAAGCTCTGCGTTCTTTGGGACGGCGAAGAAGGGCTGGACTACGGCGGGCCGAGTCGGGAGTTCTTCTTCTTGCTGTCAAGAGAACTTTTCAATCCCTACTACGGTCTCTTCGAATATTCAGCCAATGATACTTACACGGTGCACGTGTCGCCCATGTCGGCCTTCGTAGACAATCACCATGAGTGGTAAGTGTTCAAATATTATTAGTTTAGGATTTGTCAATGTGGAAATTAATGAAGGAAGAGAAACAATGCGAAGTTGAAATGAAAGTTAGACATACCAGTTTACAATATGCCAAGCTAGGAAGAAAGTTACGTCAAAAACTGGGAATCAACCTTAAAAACGGCACCAAGCAAACTATACCGCGGTGGGCGTTTCTTAAGATCATTACTGTGCGACGATTTCAGTCTGCCGTGTCTTTCGGGTCAATCAAATATGTTTAGCCAATCAAGTTTAAAGACTTTTTAGCCGTGAAACGGATCAGCAGTTGGATTGATATTGCAGGACTCTATGGGATTCCGAGTGTTTATTTGTGTATATTTGTTAAAGAAAGTTTAAACAATATCCATATGAGAGTGTTACGTTTCTTTACATATTATTATTCATTGACGCCAAAACAAAAATTCACTATCAGTAACTACAAAGGAAACTTATTTGTTTCACTTAGTTTGAATCGAAATTAGATTTCAAAAGATAATCATACAAAAAAATAAGGTTGGTTGAGGACAAATTTTCTTCAAATACTGTAAATAGGCAGATATTATTAACCACAAGCATAGCTTTAATATAAGTAATAATATAATCACCAGTAGATTCAGCTAAGGCTTTGGACAGCAAAAATTAAAGTAATTTTCTGTTTCTTCGTCCACCTTATCCCTGCAAGTTAATGTATGTCATTAGCTATGATTATAACAAATTACTACTACACAATACGCGTAGTAAAAATGATGATTTCATCATTATATAATTAACAGACAACATATAATATATAGGAAATACTATACTTAATTATCTGGTGTAGCGAGATGGCTTGCGTGTAATAAATGATCGTACGAGTTAAACATGAAAAATTGCAAACGTTTTTTGCAGTAAATACTTGAATTTATAATAAAATTTTTGCTTTATACATATTTTTAAAATTATACTCACCTTTGACTACTTTTTTATATTGCTAATTAAAAAGCTAATTTATTTTAATCACATATAAATGTTTAGTAATTTTTACTACTTATTTTGAGTTTGATATTGATAAACAATTTAATTATCCATATTTCTATCTTATGTGAAAAATTAAAAATAATACTCTGTACATGTTTTGAACGTTCCGGGGTGGGCGTAAACAGTTGCAACACAGTTTTTACTATAGCAGCTGTTTATGAATGTATGTATGTATATCAAACTGTGTTACCCTGTTTTATGTTGAAGTAAATTAATTGAAATTAAATTGAAAATTAAACGTGTTGTTAATAAGTTATACAACACACAGATTCCAAAGATAATGATGTAAAAAAATATTTTATCATTTTGTAGTTTGTTAAACGAAACAGAACTATATCACAGATTTGAAACTTTTCATTTACTTTTGTAACGTAACGCTTCACACTCATATCCCCACACTAAGATTCCAGGATCTTGTGTCGTGGGTACCATGGACACACACACAAACAATTACACAAACACCCAGACCGAGAACAGAAATCTAA
>DWNH01001430.1:0-11456 GCA_018249895.1 Tiana niger | reverse complement strand
ATTTTTTTTTAACTTAAACCTAGAAAACAGGCAGATGGGCCACGTCATGGTAAGTGGTCACCGTTGCCTATGGACATGACCAACAGCAGAGGAGTCACCTTAAAAAAAAGTTAATATAACGCTATGGTGGTTGCCCTTACATTTAAAATCTGGTCGCATCCAAATAACTACACTCCGACCAAAACTCAATAACTACATCAAGTTAAATAATATATAATAATAAAGTATAGCAATGTAACTTTTTGTAATGCTAAATAAATTCGTGGCGAAAAAAAAGAACGTCGAAACTTCCGATGGAAAATAAGAATCCGATTTTAATTAAACCCTAAAACAATTTAACTACGCCATAAATATCCGCGATAAACAACGTAAACAGCGATAGGCAACTGCGGAAAGTTGTAAACAATCAGTAAAAACTTGTTTTATTTTGACTGGGGGAGGGCAATAAAAATTCAGAACGCATTTATCTACACTGTTTCCAAATTGTCTCATTGGTGTGATGCTAACCTAGTTATTATAAACACGCATACTTGTATATTAATACTTTTGTTTTTAAGAAGTAACTTAGTATGGCGGCCACCTGGTTTTATGTGGTCTCTGGAGTCTATAAAAATCTACATTCAACTTCAGACAGTACCACAATCCTACCTGAAGGCGTACATAGACGCGTTGCCACTCCTAAGGGATTAGGTTAATTACCTCATACTTCAAAATCCCCCGGCGACACAACTTTCTTCCTAAATTGCTTTAGGAAGAAATGAGTACGGCAGTACTGATTTCATGGTTGGCACCCTAACCTGTTGAATATCAATAAAACAGCTTACCATAACCATGGTGACAACAGGAATTTAAATCAAGGGAAACTTGGATCTCACTCTACGCACTTAAACTGACTATAAAGCCTGCAACAAGGTTAAATTATTGTTGTTATATGACAATATCAGTGACGACTTATCTTGCCTGCAGACGCACAGAAAGGCAGAAGTTTTAGTACTGGCACTCATCCACTGCCAACTGCGACCGCCATTATCTTCTCCATCTATCCATTAGCTTTTAACGTTCACTACTAAAGACCCCGTACCCTCCAAGCTGGAGCTAGTCTACCCAGTCAGTATCCTCTTAATCCAGCGGTGTCTCTCCATCTCTTTCATTTCGTCAGTCTTTCTAGTCGGAAAGCTACCTGTGCTTCTTTTGCTACGCTGGACTCTTCTTTCATACTACCCGTTTCTAAAGTACTTCAACCTGCTTACTGTAAGACTTTACTGAAGTTTGGGTAAAGGATCAGATGTTGATACATATTCGCAAGCGTTATATTCCAAACAATATTTCCTACAAAGAATAAATAAAAGTATATGTATAAGTGAACAAAGTTATGGACGGTAAGCAGTGAAAGATATTTCAGCAGGAGTGGTATTAACAAAGTTGTTGGAAATCCCACACGAGGGCGCCACACATCGCCCGAATATTAAAAGGCGAATTAGACTGGTCACGCTCCGATGTGTTCATAAATGTCCTTATTAGACCTCAACTTGTCAGGGTATACTAGAGTTTACGGGACGGTTCTGAGCTATAAAGTTTTGTTTTTTAACATAAGCACCTTAACTAAGGATCAATGATAATCGGAGCTAACGAATAATTAGAATAAAATGAAAACGATCCCGTTGTACCCACATTTTCCATCTGTGAAAATTAATATGAATAGAAATTTAAAGTTTAAAAATTCTACTGTTGTTTTCTTTTTGCATCAGTTTACTATGTGTTACTTTATATTGCGATTATTAATTCATAACTTACTTTTTTGAGACCATATTATTTCACTTGTTTTTTGGAAATTTTAAAACAATAGAAATTGAATACGAAAATGTGAAGTAATCTGGATTATTTCATTTACTCTCATGAGAAAATTAAAAATACGAGTCAGCTGTAGGTACATCATAAAGTCACGTATGTCAGACACTTCAAAATAACAAACCGCCAGCACTTCAACTTAAATACAACTACAATAACTTGCGCTATAAACAATATAAAATAGAGTTTTCGTTGTGGAACGAAGCGAGACTCGAAATTAAATACAACTTGCTAAATTCTAACAACTTTTACAAAATGCGGGTTTTATGCTGCAGTAATATGAAGGACGGATTCACTTAGCGATGACAAAACTGACAACCCAACTTCTTTTATTATTATACTAACGCAAATTACAAAACACATATAAAATACATGTACAGAATATATGTTTGATTTATATATGAATTTATATATGATATAAGAATTTATTTATGAAATGCTTTGATATTTACGGTTATTTATAGAGTATAACTTTATTAAATTCCAGTACTTCAATTAATTATGATGAAATTAATAATAACTAATCTAGTGTCTAATCTTCATTATCTGCATGATAAGATCATCGGAAAAGCGAGAAATCGTGTAAGCTCTAAGTAATTGAAAAACATCTATTGCTTCAGGACAAACTTTTGCAAGAGCCTAGCAAACAGAAATCTTATCTAACCAATAAGTACTATTGCCTGTCTGTGATATAAAAATTAAGGATAAACATAAACAGGAATATCCTATTTATACGACACCAAAAGTATATTTTGTCATCAATCCTTTTTAACATTTTCGTCTATATGTCTTTATGCATTTGTATTCATGAATACACAGGTTCCGAATCCACGAAACGGATTTCAATAAAATTTTCAGGAAACGAAGACATTATACAACAGTTTATATAGGCGTATTTGACCTTAATATCCCAAACGGCTTTGAATTATAACTTCCTAGTAGAAAGTATCAAATCAACATATAGATTGAGATTGATGTTGAATCCAAACACACTGTACTTAAAGTATTTACTTACTTTTATTAATTTATATGCTTAAATGTTCACAACAAATTAATTCTACAAAACCAAAATCGGTATCGAATGACACCTCAGAGGCTTCGCATTGATCATCGGCCCAAACTTCGGTTTCACCGTAACATTACCCAAGGGAATGACCCTACAATGCTATCTGTCCCTGTCTAGCTTATGTAGAAATATGTAAATCAAAAAGTGATGGTAATACTTAAAATCGAGGATAATTGGATTATAAGATTTTTTTGAAAAATTTTACCGCTTATTTTTCATGGTAGGTACTTTATTTAGCACGCTGAGGTAGTCGTACCTCCTCTAAAGTAAATTAATTTAATTGTCTCGTCTAAAGAGCTCATTAAATAAATTGAAGATACTGACAAAAAGACACGACAAATTCTCAGAACTCGACGTACGAGTATATTTTGAGACCATTTCTAGAATTCTCAATTCGTGTTGAGAATACAGATATAAATTAATTATACGAATGTAGTCTCCATAAGTAGTAGGTATGTTACGTAGTTGGGGAACTAAATTCTATACGTCTAATTTTAAATTTTAATAACAGTTTTGATTGAAAATTTTTATATATCTCAAAACTCCTACATACATACATTTTCTCTTCAATCCATTGTGTGTGCGGTTTGTGTAATACCACGGGCGGATATAATGAAACGCAAAGAAGAATGTACATATGTAGTAAGAATTTAATTTCTTGTTCAGCTTTTATTGCACAGGGAAGCTATTTAAAATCTTGAAGTATAGTAACTGTGTGGAGACATATTTTGATTGAATGCAAAATATTTGTGCGCTCGTTGTCGAAAGACAAAGAATGTAATTTTAGTGTAAATATTAGGCGCTTTTATTGCACATTTGAAAGTTAATATGTGAGGATTCAAACTTTGCGCTGTGTTTATTGATCCTCAATAGCAAATTGATATCTGGTAATTAAAGTATACTATTCGTGCACGTCATCAATGCTATCCTTGTGGGGTAGTTAATTCACCTCGAATATTCGTATTTCAGATAATACAATACTCAATAATACAAACTCAGTTTAGACAGCGCTGAAGAATCAATTCTAATATTCTATTTAACTTTGGTATTATATATTCTATTATATTCTATTTATCTATGGTATTTTCTTAAGAAAAATTAGCAATTTAACGACGGAGCTTATAATATGGCGCATAGTAACCAATTCAAAGCAAGTCATCAACAAAAGCTGGCGTTTCGATAGACCGCACGGTCATGTTGAATGTTTTCGGTAAAAAAAAACTTAAAATCGTATTATAAGTAAAGTAAGTAACTAAGACGAAATTAAATCATGTCAATTTATTCCATGAGTAGTATTTCATATTTAAAACGGATGCGTGAAAAGCTAAAAAAGTAACAACTTCAGTCTACCTACTCAATATTGTATCAAATTTTTTATTCACCACAAAAGAGGGTCGTCCGGTCGACGCGTGCCCAAACAAAAGCTGAGCAATTCTCACTCAAACAAATCACCACTAAACAAACGTTTCTACAGGTAAGAATAATTCAGGGAAAGGTCACCTGTTACGGGTATTCGACGTCGATCATCGGGAGTGCGTTGCGTCGAGTTCCCGCGTAATGTCGCCCGAGGGAGCGGCTGACGCTGGCGACTGCGACGCCAGACAAAACCCTAGAGCCCTCACCTGTCAAACCGAACCTAACCCGCTTTTGTACGAACTCACATTTTTAACGTGGGTCATCTCACCGCTTCCCGAACCTTTCCCGTGACACGTCTCATACGCGACGCCTGAAAATTTGATAAGGAACGAATTTATAATTACGTCACATGTATATCAAAGCCGTGCGTGACGATGACATTAATATTACAATGCAATTTTGCCGGTTCGGTTTTACCGCGGCTTTTGTGGCGGTTGGGGAGTTTTAAAAACGTTCCTTCGTGGCCAAATTTAGGTGTATGACTGGTCGGGTGAACGGTGACAGCGCATCTCTGTTCGCGTGTCCTAACCGCCGACTTTCCATTTATTTCTCTATGAATACGTTATTACCTGCTCGCCCCCGCTTATCAAAGTTTATTTGCAGCGTGTGGTTTACTCTGTACCGGTGCTTATTCGTTATTACAACGCCGGAGTGTTTTATTGCCGGGGCGGGGCTGAAATCGCGCACGACGCCCTTGTTTTTCGCTATTTTTCCGCGCGATTTTTTCAGAATTTGAACTTTATGTGTCATTTTTTTGTTGCAGATTGAGGACGCCATGTTAATGTTCGACAAACAGACCAATAGGCACAGAGGTAAGTGAAACATTTTTTTTTTTAAACATTTCATATCAAAGAGTAAGCAAAATATCTATACCTACGGATAACAAAATGTTAAGAAATAAATATAAATCACTCTTAGGAATATTTTAATATGTATAATCAACTGAAAGAGAGGTATGTTTCTTGATATATGTATTTATTATTCGTAGACAAGAAAGATACTATAGATGGGGTCAGAAATTATACAATAAATCCCAACATCACTTTATCCACAACTCGAAGCTCTGGGAATGATAGTTAGAAAAATAGTCCTTTTTAATATAACGGACAGGTATTCAGGCTACAAATAATTTATAAAAAAGTAGCAATGACTTTTTTAATCCAGCGTCTGTCTCTGCAGACTGTGTTCATTTTACTCATGATGATTTGTCCGCACTGTGATGAATGTTGAAACCAGCGCATTTAATGTCGCTATTTATTTCAGAATTCCACCTGCCTGTAGGTACATAGTCGCAACTACCGTCCAATGCCATTTCCAATTCCATAAAAGCTCCTGCAACTCACGTTTCTCTATTTGCTAGTAGATACGCAGGTTTCAAAGCTTGTTATTTGTGGAACATTTTGACTTTTACTAATACATTCGTAATAATATTCAGAAACTAATAAGGATGCCTGGGATAAAGCTAAATCGGCCAGGCTTTTTCTATATCTCATGTAATAGTTTTAATTTAATAGAAAGTATAATCAATCAGCGGTGGATTAATAGTGATGCGTTCGTGTGACTGTCGCGTGTGCTCACTATCAATCTGAAGCTGCGCTGCAGAGTGTGTAGTGTAATTATATCTGATTTTAAAGGAGTACCGAGAGTTTTTTTCCGCCGGCTTTTTTCTCCCGGTCAACAATAGCTAAAAGAGCGCCTAAAGCGCCTAGTTCATCGAAACTTATAAATTTTTTGAGTGTATGTAAATACCTTGTAATCTATAAAGCAATTTCATTTCATTTCATTTCAAACACTACATTTAATGTTTTATATTTAGTCGGTGTTACGAGTATCAATCAGTAACTTTATTACGGTATGAAGGTAATACTTAAATTTGTTTATGGCCTTTTTAGTAGGCCGCTTTTATTGATGTAATCGATAAGACCATTAAAATAGAAGGCATGAACGTACAATATTACTTAAATCATAACACAGTCGAGAAGACACGGACGAGCTGTCACGCCGCCATATTTTCCTTGCAAACGTAACTTCCGCAGGTTTGCATGTCACACGAGGAAACAATAATATGATTTTTGTGTTACGCGTCGTTTCCTCAACTTTTCGCATTAATGATTATCTGACTTGTTTCTAATGAATATAAAGAATAACTTTGACTAAATTACGAACGTTTTACACAACTATATAGTACTAGTAATATATAACGGTTTCGGTTTTAAAATGATAATATATTTTTTTAAAGAAAACCTTAAGAATTTTACGAACCACACTTCCTGCCATCGATTTTGTTGTTTACTAAAAAAGTGCGAAATGATACGGAAGCCTACTATTGCGCTTAAGCGGTCTCGTTTGTCTACATTTTTTTGTCGCAAAAAAAGGTCCCAAACCGCTGAACGGATTTTAGTAAATTTTTCAAGATGGCGCGTGGCGGTGGCGGTGGATAAATAAATGCAAGAAAAGTTTTATCAATCAACCACAAATTTAATAAAGAACTATTTATCCAATATCATATTTATGTATTTATGAGAATATATGAGAAATTTAATAAAATCCTTTTTTGGAGGCTTTGGAGGCTATTTTAGAAATGCAGAAAGACAGAGATTCTAAAATCGGTTTATTATATTGTGACAGTAATTTTAATATCATAGATTAAAAGTTGCAATCCAATTTTATTTATTGATAAAATGTTTGTTTAACTAAATCAAGCACAAATAAAGACAGAGTACGCACAACAATAGTATATAGTGACGTACCACCCCATAATGTCGGAGGTATCGACATCACTAACAGGTTCACCATTTCCAAGCCTCTCCCTTGTTTCCAAACCATTCCCGTTTAATAAATAACAAATCGACGCCCGAATAAAATATATGGTTTCTACGAGAAGATTTCTCGGTATTGTTGCCTAATACAGTGAGGTCGAAAGTGAAAATTCACATAAAATGTTTTTGTTTCTTTTCTTTACAAACATGTAGCACTAGAGAGGTTTAACTATTTTCGGGTATTGTTTATAGTATGTATAAGTATAACTTGCGTAAATTGTATTAAATATTAATTAAGTGCTTATTCCGCGTGTAATTATAAAAACAAAAAGTTTTAAAAAGTATGCATTCGTTATATAAAGTAAGTTACAGAGCCTTATGGGCTTCAGTGACCACTTAACATCATGTGGCCTACATGATTCTTTGCTACTTTTATTTAATATAAAATAAAATCGGATTTGAGCCGCGAAGCGCTTTGCACCGCGTGGCCGTAGGCGAAAGCCCACGCCAATCCTTTAGGTTTAGAATTTTATGATAAAATAAACTCTATACCTTAATTTAGTGTGAAGTCTCTGTGTCAATAAGACTTGTGAATATTCCGTTCTTAACAATATTATGATATTGCAATTAGATAAAGCGTACGTCATATGGCTTAACCGGCCCACAGAATACTTGAACGAGTCTCGGGCAGATGGCGCACCTTAATCATTTTGACATAAGCAAGAAAATAAATTGTGCGTCTTAGCACCACAAGCTGGGGCGTCTGTAATCAGTTGCTTTCATTATCCCCACAACGCGTAAGATTTTAATTAAATTCACGGAAATCGTATCAAGGACGGCCATCTTTTGTTGCCGACGAAGGTCCCGTAGAAGCAGTTACAGCAAATACAATGTTAAATTTACTTTTGTTATCCCCATTACACAAAAACAGGTTGACCCAAATGTTCAGCCTGGGTGAAATATCGTTGCGCCGTCATTTATGCAAGTTCGCAAAAACGAATCCTGGTTTATCACAAGACAAGGTAAAAACGACCTTGTTGCAATAGCAATAACGTCATCGGCCTCCCCCGCTACCAAGTTTCATGCCCTTTGCGTGTCATTTGGATGATATTTGAGGTCCCACACTTTGTAATTAGAACAAACACGAAATAAGAATTCTTTGTCGCACTCAACTGCTTAGCTCTTTAAAGGATTTGTCATGATTTCTTGAAAGTTTTTACAGTTTAGTTTATAATGCAGCAAAAATGTGCAACCCATACTTATTGCCAATACGAAAAATATATATGGCATAGGTACCCACGCTATCTATATCTATTGTTTCTATCCAGTTTTATTAGTAACATGATATTCCTTAACGAGGTTATTCTCTTGGTATAATCCATTATGCATTAGGCAATAGGCACTCACGTAAGCGTAATATTTTTAATACCGGAAGTTTCCTATACCACGCAGTTACTACCCGGTTATTATCCCAGAAACGTAATCAGTTGGGTCGGGTTATCCTGGCAAGAAATGTAAAAATATCCGCTGTTTATTTGTATCAAACCCGGGCAAAGGCAACCCAAACGCGTATTCAGGCTGAATATGAATGCAAACTGCCCCGGCGAATGGCCGGAATGGCGAAAATCAAATTAGGTATGGCGTGAATACTTCACGGCGACGTCGGGAAAAAAATTGAAATCAAATATTCATTGACTTTCAACCGGATAAGCCGGCCCGCAGCCATTTCAATACATTTTATTATCTATTTTTCGCTGTACCCCACTCTGCCGACGACCGACCGGTCCGCAAGACGATTTCCAACCAGTCAATTATTAATCGCTACAATGAAATCGCTGTAGCTCCATTAACATACCAAATTAACTTTACCGATTTTCGTTCGACGCTTACCTCCATACGGCACATAGACCCTTATCTACTATTTCCATCGGTACCACCGCGTGCCAGGTACAATCTACAAGTGCCTAACAACAATACCGAGTTTTATTTTAGGCATGTTACATTTCGCCCGCAGCTCTACGTGCGTGAAATTGTTTTTTGTGAGGGCAGGGAGGCCGTACCGAAAACTGATAATATGAATTTTTCAGAGTTCCGCCAGTGCATTGTACGATAACTTCTTCGCCCACGCTCTCTATGGGGAACATCTAGATAACATTTTTGTGCGATATTCAAAGTACGGGCGTTCACGTTCGGATAAAATAATCGCTGCCGGAAAGCTTTTAATCCGACACTTTTTGTGAAAGCTATCCACTTTCCTGATCGGGCTGTTTTGTCTATAAACCATGTGTTGAATAAGGACTTAATTTCAAAAGGGCGATTTTCACATGAAGCTGTTGAATCCGTGAAAAATAAAAACCTTTTAGCCTTTTCAGTACATTAAATATGCGCGAATAATGCGTTTAATAGCACCCTTTACTTTTATTTATTACCGCTTTTGGTTGAAAAAATAATTAACGAGGTCCTCTCACCCGATCTTCCATTGTCTCTGTCGTAGTAATTATATTTTGGTGCTAAATGTTTTGAAAGCAATATTTCAAAATTAAATAAGTTGAATTGTGAAAATTCTAAAACAAAGTTATAAAGCAAATTGCTGTATTAACCGCAAGTGATACAGTTCACTAATTGAAAGTTTGGTTAAATCGGCATTTCATTAAATTTTGGCCGAACGAAAGTTAACTATTCCATTGGAACAATAATACGAGACAACAGATATTATTAATGTATAGTATTGTGTACGTCCCAAAAAATTCCCGGCAAGGCCCCTAAATATCCAAGCTACGCGGAAGTTTTCACGCGAGCATCACACACAAAACGGCAGCGGAGCTTGAAGCAAATGCTATTATGCGAAGGTAAAACGCGACATGTGAGACTCGAAGTTCATAAATATTAAACAAAAAAAACTAGCGGAACCAATCTCTGCGGGGTGGATTCCATTTGGTCGCACGAGCCACCTCGCGCGGTGGGACACATTTCTTCCAGTGCGTGCCTCCGTTGCCGTGAAAATTTCACCTCCCACTTTGCATAAGAGTAGTGTTATCTATATTTCATTCGACATTCGTGATGTGTAAAGACGCCTATTGCGTGAAACATAAATGGCGATCGTTTTCGCCCAGCTCCATAAAATTTCTTTCAGCGCGTTTCTACAGTCCGTCTATTCCCACGCGTTCAACTTTTTTATTTTCTCTTCATAAGACACTTTTTATGGCTGGAGGAAAATAAAAGTTTCTTGCTGAAATCGACTTTAAACCATATTTATTAATTGTGCAAAAAAAATTATATGTTATTTCTTACATCATAAAAGTTATTATTTTCTATTAAGAATTACCTGAGTTTGTCGACTTGTGGCTAGAAATTTAAATGATGAACTATTAACTCTCATAACCAGTTATAACCGAAGAAGTAGGTGGAGCCTAATAATCCTTCTCGTCGTTAAGAGCAAACCTGTGTCCAGCCAGTATGTCAAACTGAAATGAGTTGATGATACTATTGATGAATTGATGAAACCTGCAGAAACATAGTCAATTTTAACTTCCACAATACAAGAACAATTGTAACATGTAAATTACAATATCTATGACAGACGGATATACGATCAGTATATCGTATGCTTCTTTTAGGTATAACACGTTAAAGTAGGTTAAACTGATAGTTAAAACCTAAATCAATATTTAGTACACAATATAAGTACTTATCACTTCGTCTTAGAACAGGCGTTTAAATAAAATACTACAAAAACTAAATAGGTTGTATAAGTTTAATAACGAGTTTTTAAATATTTAATGTAACTCCATTTATTTAAATCCGAAAGTATCTTTATTTGTTCGGAATAGAATCTTTGGAGCACTTCAATTCAACTATTTTTGTACACGTCGAAGCAATTCTAATACGTACCGTTAAAGCTTCTGAAGTAGAGCTCTCGGTTGAGGCAGACACTCGGTCTACCATCTTACTTGGCTCTTAAGAACAAAGGATTTTGATCTTTGCGCGTCCATGATAAGAGTTGTATGTAGGATTTTGTGTGTTTAAATGTGTATTCAGCGAGTGCTAAGTGGCAGCACGTGGCAGCCTCCGTGGGGAGAACGGGAATACTTTAAGCTTAGATGCATCTTGCGGAGAACAGACCTTGTTAATATAATGTGTATTACACTTAATTCACTTTAAAACAATGTTAGCTTCGAGTGGACTGCGTTCATTATTTTATCGTCGAAACAAACCAAGTTTGTTTGAAGCTTCCCCATTGCTTTTGTTTCCTACTTAAATGTAAGTTGTTATTTACAGTACCTCCTGAAGAATTTGGTAATGTTCCCGAGTAACGTCTCAGATATTTATGTCCTTGTTGTGTTTCCGTTCTTGCTAGCAAAGTACAT
>DWNH01001429.1:0-11456 GCA_018249895.1 Tiana niger | reverse complement strand
GGACTGTGGCCTAAATCCTTCTCATTCGAGAGGAGACCCGTGCCCAGCAGTGGGACTATGATGGGTTGCTGATTGAAACACGGATTGAACTAAATGTTACTGTATAATCTTTGTATACCCATATTTGTGCAAATAAATGATGTTGATTTTGATTCTTTTTGATCATTGGCTTATGAGACCAGGTTTAGCAGCATGGGTTAATTGCAATAAATAAGAACTGGTCATAACGGCCACTGGGTGCGAAAACATCAGCATGTTTAAATTAATATTAATAGCCACTTAATGAAGGGGTATGTACTACGTATAACTATTCGTCGAAGTAACTACTTTGGTTTCCTTTGCATATAATCGCGGATGTCGGACTTTTAGGTTTCAGATGTGGAAATTCCCACGAGGGGCGCCGTTGCGTCCAATTAAAAGTTTCTCTACGCGATTTTAAACTTTCCCTTCGCTGCTTTTAAAAATCTGGTTTAAATTTTAGGGCACACGTTGACTACGTATTATTATTTGTTACACAATTACGCCTGTGTACTATTCGTTGCTTAGTAAAAAGGAAGGAAGGACTGAAGAGAAGTTTAGAACTTCTTATATTTATAAGACGAAGTTGCAAGTAAGTCGTAGCTTCGAGTATGTATTCGTACTTGACTTTGAAGATCAATGTATCAATTCTGTTCTAGGTGTCAGATTGATTCCACTCGTATCTCACAATCCTAACACAAACTGCTGACATTTTTTCTCTTTTTCTCAATTCCAACAAAATGTTATACCTATTCCAAGATATTTCCATCCGAATGTGTTTCAGTGCCTCGAATTAGGCACGGCCCAGCGACCTGAAAACGCCAAGATATGTAACATTATAGAAATAATCATGCCTCTACGTCTATTATTCGATGCAAACTATTCTATTTTGTATCTTTCTATACATTATGGAAGTAGCAAATGAGGTTGTGTTAAGCGGTCCCTTCAGCCTATACATATCCACATTCAACCTAAAGTACTACTTTTTCTGATAGTATTGTCAGAAGTAACCTCATATCCAAAGTTTGCCAACAATTATGTTTCTATCAGAATTACAATATGTAATTGACTCACAGTAAAAATGGGTGATACCTCCCCGACCGTCATTCTACATGAATAATAAACGTTATCTAAGTACCTGCCGTTCAGTGTAGAGTACTTCTTTTCGTACCCGCGAAAGGTTTTGAGGTGATCTACGCGGGAATTTAATATGGCTTAGTAACGCTAAAACAAAACCATTCTAAACATATATTAGTTTTGCGCCCAATTTACCGGTCAGTTTTGTTAAAATTATATTGATATTCAATATAACTTTTCGAAATCACTATTTGTACAATTTCTCATTATCTGTTTTAATTAAAATTTTGATCGCGAGAATTTCTAATCGTGACTTACTAGAGATTAGTTTGCGCACGGCTCCGCGCTAGCGCAGAGGTCGCTCGTGTCGACGCAGTCCATTTGTTAGGTTTTCTTTATAATCAAGAGATATACGATGCTCCCTCTTTGACTGATAAGCTATACCTAAATATATTACCACAATCAGCTCTAAGCTTCGTCCTATAAGTATTTTCTTTCTTCAAGTGTCTTTTTATTAAATAAAAACGTAAAAATAGTATGAACAAATTGGATACGTCTATTAAAACAGTTCTCGAGAGAACTCTTAATAATGATTTACGAGGTCCCTCGCGACGTGATAGGATCTACAGAGTTGTCGCCACCGACCACTCTACTTTATCATAGTTTGAGATGTCCTTCGCTATCGCCATTGGAGGTTGAAAAACAAAGTTTGTGAGAGATGTCGGTTGGGCGGTGCAAGTGGGGCACGTACCCCGGGCGCTTTTAGAAAGAGAGCTCGCAAAATTAACTAATTACTAATTTAAATACTAAAATAAACCACTTTAAACCAATTCATATCAAACAATCTCGTCCGCAATTCCTGCTCTTTGCGAATAAGTATGGCTATATAAAAAAATGGAAAGAAATTTTGCAACTAACAAAGAAATTGACTTTTAAAACTTATCTATGATTTTAAATACTTTCTTGGCTGTTTTATTTGAAGTATGTGTTTCTATACTAAAGATGCTGCAACTTCAATTTGCGTCCTAACCGCCATTTTAGATTGTCATATACGCCCTGGGAATGACGAATGAGAAGGATTTTGAACTCATCTGATATTTAGGGGCCAATGTGTCTAATAGATTCCAGTCTGCATCGAATTGTTATGAATTTTAATTTATTGGTGGTAAATTTTGTTGGTTTAGTGGTAAGCGTTTACCATAGTCTTTAGATACGAACAACGTGTTTCCTTGTGCAGAACATTGCCGGCTTTCAAAGACTGCACTTAATGACAATATAAGGTAATGAAGTGAATTCTGCCTATCGCTCCGAATAAATGGAACAGAGTAGTGCATCCGTTTTGTTATGTAGGCATGTAAAATGGAATTAAATTTTGAGTAATAAGTTTCATCATCATCGACCCATTATCATTATCCCCACGAATAAGGATTTAGGCTATAGTCCATCATGCTGGCCAATGCGGGTTGGTGGACAAGTAATAAGCTTACAATTGAAATAGACTGAACTTAATAATGATTAAAGATAATTGTAACTTCTAAAGGCCTTTTAAGAGACGTTAGCAACTCGCTCTTGAAGTTGAGAATATTTACGTCATATTAAAAGCCAGCCGGTAATTTTCCAAACCGAAAAATATTAAATACTTCCGTCTACCTTTATACCTTTCAAAGCAAAATACATTAATTACTTCCGGGTACAGTTTGTAAATATTATTATCAAGAAAATTTCTGATCCAAGCATTTTATTCAAAGCAAGTCTATCTACTTTATGAATAAATAACATAAATCCATTTCTATCGCGCTAGTTTTATTGACTTCGTCATCGGGAACAAACCGTGCCCTTTCATAAAACGTGGTGACGTTCTCGTATGCTGTGTACAGTAGATATACTAGATATAGTCGTATAAAGGTCGTAGTTCGTGAGAGCGCAGCTGATGAGATTGCGAATATAATCCATTAGAATTAAACTAGGACGAACACGTCGAGGAGTTTTAAAGGTTATGCGGAAATTTCTCAATGTAGATGAGTTTCTAGGAAATATTTTTTATTAGAAGCTATTCAACTTGCAATGTATGTACCTATGCATGTATACATGTATGTATGTTTGTATGTAAGTTAAATTTGACCCGCTCAGTGTGCGATTGAGCTACAGCTAGTACACAGCTTTGTTTCCGATGGAAATGCAATTATGTTATTGAGCATAATTTTAAATCAAGTTGGCGGCATCACAAAATGGTATTTTGATATTTTTTTGCAACCCTCCCAAACGTATCAAACGAAAGGCCTCGAATGGTAGAATACAGTACACCATGAAAAAACACTAAATCCATGATGGCCATTGCCATAAAATGGCGGACTACAAAATTGTAAGAAAAAATATTTTTTTTAAATAGCTGGAGAAAATAATAATTATACTTACGGTCGCCTATTGTTTAAAATTCGACCCTAATTCTAAAAAAAATTATTTTACTAATACAAAACACAGATTGTTTATATTTATACAACCCAAGATTCCTATATTTATGTCAAATATTTCAGATGTCTGTCAACGACATTTATAATGATTGATTCAGGAGAATCTTTCAAGGACAACCAATTCATGTGAATTCAATTAAACAGTCAAGTTCGACAGAGGTAACCATGGCGTCGAGTCAGATATAGGATAAGCCATCGATCGGCTCCCAAGGTCACGGACAACTTGATGTTTAGAGATATGCCTGATATCATATCGGAATTTCGGTAGGAATTTACTAATAACGATATTTTAGTATCGGATCCCATACCGATGCTTTGAAAGTGACATTATGAAAATACGAGTATGCGGAACACTAAGAGTTATGTTGACTGGCCTCTTGGTTTAATGGTTAGCGAAACTTACTGCTAAACGGGAGGTCGTGGGTTCGATTCCCATCCGGAACAAATGTTTGTCAAATGTTTGTGTGATGAGCACGAATATGTCCGTGTCTGGATAAATATATCTTGGTTTAAGAACAAAGGTGTGATTGAGAGCACCGTTTTCTTTTTTTTTATTGAGCGTGTTAAGTGGTCACTGTAACCCATGGACATCTACTTGCAACTTCAAGCAGTACCTTAGTTCTACCTGAAATCGTAAATAGATGCGTTCCTACTTCTGAGGACTAAAATGGTCGCCTCGTATTTAGTTAGAAGACGTTATTAAAGTTAGTTCTCATTTGTTAAACAAAAATTTTTTTTTAAATAACGTAATAATGCGTGTACGAAATGAGCTATGATATTTTTTTTTTTTATTTTGATTTTTGTAAATTTTGTAACACTAGCATGTGGCTTGTTTTTTGTTTTGTTAGCTAAGTATTAGATTAATTAGTACTTATTAGATTAATTATTAGGAGCAGTGATAGCTTAATGGCTGAATTTCGGCCTACCATTCCGGTAGGTCCGAGTTCGATCCCCGCACGCACCTCTAATTTTCAATGTTATGTGCGTATTATACAATAATTACCACTTGCTCTTCGGTGAAGGAAAACATCGTGATGAAACCTGCATGCCTGAGAGTTTAAAAAAAATTCTCGAAAGGCATGTGAAGTCCACCAACCCGCACTTGGCCAGCGTGATGGACTGTGGCCTAAATCCTTCTCATTCGAGTGGCAAGCCGTGCCCAACAGCGGGTTTACGATGGGTTGATGATGAGACGAAGAAAGAGTATTTTAAGACTTAGCTTGTCACCATTCATCATTTATAATAATGGTACATTTTAAATAGGGTAGGCTGTCGCCCGGGGAAGTACCACCGCTAAGAATCTATCGTGAAGCAATTTATTGTTTCGGAAAGAGGGTGTGGATGCCGGAGTTCACTAAATACGAGGCGTCTTAGTCCTTAGAAGTAGCAACGCATCTATTTGCGATTTCAGGTAGGACTAAGATACTCCATGAGTTGCAGTGACCACTTAACACCAGGTGGCCTGCACGCCCGTTTGCTACTTTTATTAACAAAAACAAAATATTACTTTTTTTAAAGTTACACTTTTAGCGCGTTTGGGAAAAATGATAAGAGTGAATTTTTAGGACGCACGCGCACACCGACATCTGAAAAAGCGACACAGCGCTCTCAATCCTTCTGTCCAAAACACAAACATTACTTTACGGTAGAAATGGGCGTGGCATTGGTACTGGTAGTCCGGTATACAAGACTTATTCGTCTAAGTTTATCGAACTTGTTCTGTTAGAAGTGGTTACCTTATTGAATTTTTAGTGTAAATTCACATGCCGCCGGAATTCACATGAGTACACAGCCAATCTGCGGGCGATGTCTTCAAACAACGTTTGATCAAACTTTACATCATACTGCGAACGGTTTGCCCTAGTTTTCGTTTACACGGGTAACCGTAATTGGTTTAGGATTACATCCTTATCGCCAGGTGATCAGTAGCGTGTTCAATTATGTTTTTAAAGTTGAGTTGCAAGGTTACCTTTTGCCCCTTGAAAAGCAATCGAACCTGAGATCGCGAATAGATGCGTTGCTACTTCTGAGGATTAAGATTCCGACAATCACGCTCTCCTTCCCAAACACAATGAATTGCTTTACGATAAAATTGGGCGTGGCGGTGGTACTTCGGGAGCCTACCACCTATTTGTCATTATATTAATTTACTTATAATTCATCATCAAGCCATTATAGTCCCACTGCTGAGCACGGGTCTCCTCTCGAATGAGTAGGATTTTAAGCCACAGTCCACCACGCTGGCCAAGTGCGGGTTGGTGGACTTCACATGCTTTTTCGAGAATTTGTTTTTTTCTTAAAAACTCTTAGGCATGCAGGTTTCATCACGATGTTTTCCTTCAACGAAGAGCAAGTGATAATTATTGTATAATACGCACATAACATTGAAATAAAATTAGATGTGCGTGCGGGGATCGAACTCGGACCTACCGGAATGGTAGGCCGAAATTCAACCACTAGGCTATCACTGCTCTTTATCCACTAGGCTATCACTCTTACTGTATATATTTTAATATGTAGATAATAATTCCTACTCATTACATAGCCCAGTAGGTACAAGAATCATCTATATATGATATACATATGTATTGGTATGTAATATTTACATATATTCAATATCATCCAAATAGGTACTACACTTCAAAGGATGAATCGTATTAATGCTTCATATTCGGAAAAACTTGTTGAAAAACTTATTTTTGACGGTGGGAAAACCGTAATGGATTCTCATAAATCGCGGTTGTTAAACTAACTTAGGCTTTTCTATTTTAAAATCTAAGTCAACGCTAATGTTTGGATTAGATTTAGTTTATTGACGATTTATTTGATGTCGATATTATAACTAGTATATAGATTTATTATATAAATAAAATCAGTGGTGTATGTTCTCATTTTAGGGTGTTAAGCGTACTTATGTATCTGTCTACCAGGTAATGTGGTTTAGATAGAGTTGAGATTTGGTACGTATATGAATTCTTAGGATTATTGCTTAAGGTGAATAAATAACCTTTGAATATGAGGTCACTCTTCTTTTGGTAATTGAGACAAGTTAATAAAAATTGGCTGCACCGAGTAACTAATATAATGAAAGCAGTTGTTATAAAACTATCTTATAAGTGTAATAAAGTTAATAATCTTAAATTAAACGTTATCACAGTTATTAAGGTAGTAGATAACTTTTAGATTTACGTTTTCCCTTCATCTTCAAAAGTACTAAAGAAGGCTAAGTTTAAAAAAAACTAGTTAGAGTTTAACTTACACGGTTTTGTCTCACCGTCGCGTCGACCCTACGATTCAACCGAAAATGTTTGTTTATTTGGCAATATAAGTGTGATCAATATGACTGTATGAAAATATCTTACATATATGGAAGGTTAAGATAGACCAGTGGCTCGCTCGCTGACAGCCTAACTACTAACATTTAACAATCGTCATTGTGTCCTATGCTCATTATTTAAAGCCCACAGCACAAATGACATCCACTTTTTATGTAGTTTCATTGAACGTGGGAAATATTCCCACAGCGCCATATTGTTTCCCTTCAATATTGTTTTTATCTTTGTTTTTAATAACTTCTACTATTACGAATATAATGGTGAATTGTTCAATTCAATTTTGATTTTAAAGGAGGTCAGTACGATATAGTTTCTGATTGTCTTTTTGGTCGTAAATGTTTATAATTAATCGGCTTTGCTCAGGTGACATTCGTTTGAATCGATATTTGTATAATACAATGCGCATTATTACGAATGAATTCTTCATAAAAAGGAAATAATATTTAAATTATTACATATAGGCCCGCGTTAGACAACGTGTAACGTGGTTAGCAGAATGTAGTTTTGAATGAAATTGTAAATGTAGATTTACAATTTACGGGAGTTATTTTTTATTAGTTTTTTGTCTCTATTAAAATTGTTTTTAATCGCTTTGTTGTCTCTACTATATTTTATATAGGAATATACATCTTGTACGTACATATAATTTAATATTGCACTAAGCAGTGCTTCGACGAATATGTACGTGCGATCGGAAGATTTCTACGAGATCTTTCGTCACGTCATTATGCGTCGATTCGTCCTATGAGCCGTCGCTTTCAATTATAATTGCTATTTTTAATAGTTGTAGAAAACATTAAGCCTTGTCAGTGTCTTAAGCCTGCTTATAGTATAGAACAGGAATAGGTAGGTGGGTACCTATATAGTCTGCATACATTTATCTTATTTTCACTGCAAGGAAATTTTTAAGTTCCTTTTTAAAAAAAGGTACTCTTACGTATGTACATTCTTAAATAAGCGGTTTGCTTGTTTTCTATTGGGGTGTTTATTAAAGTATTTATGGGTTTCTGTGTCCTTAAAGCCTTACATGATGCACTCTCCGCTTCACGTCTTAGTGTTGAAATTATTATGCACTGAATTACGCTTTTTGCAATATCATCATTTTAGTATAATTTAAATTAAATATTTAATGACCAGAACGAAAATATTTAGCAAGTCTTTTGTTCCGTTAAAGTGAAATAATTAATTTATGTAAATTAATTTTTGATAATTATACCTAAGACACTGTATATATGTATATCGTTTTGGAAAATTAATTTTATAATAAAGCGTAATGAAGCAATTACTATATAGTTTTGAACCACATTTTTTATTTATATTTATATTTTTAATTTAAAAGCTTGGCGAATTAATCTCTTATTTCATAATTTAATGGAAATAATATTCAAATATTTCAGTTATAACTGAAAAATTAAAATGTTTAAATACCACTAATAAAATTGAATTAAGCCATTGCGGTAATAAGGAAGCTTTTAAGTAAAATAATGTATTTCCTAGTTTATTGAAAAGTTACTAATAAAATTATATTTTTAATGAGAACGGCTATGGGTTTTGTAAATTACAAAACATGAATAAAAGATTTCTGAAAAATTTCATTGTTTTCATATTACCTAATCGAAATGTTTTAATGAAGTCACGAAACTGAATATTTTAATCATTCATCCAATAATTTACAATTGTACGACAAAAAACAGATACGACTAACCAAACAAAACCAGGATAAAACTAAAAAAGCTTTTGCCACAAGATCTTAATCCGAATGATAAAAGAAATAGTCCTTTTATCAAGAGATAGAGCCAGGAGATAGAGTAACGCTGAGACGTTAAGGTCTACTTGATCCGATAAACGTGCGATTTTATTTTTATCCGTTCAGGAATAAATGAAATGGCATCGTTTAAGCGGATTTTATAAATAAAACCTACCGTTGATTTCTGTAAAAGGGATTAAAGCGTTTTGGCTTATTTAATTCAGAGAAATGTAGAGTTCGTTGATGTCTTTTACAAGGAGAAAGCCTCTGTGCGTTCGCGTAAATTGCTAGGAATTATTTCATTATACATATGTACATATATACATAACATTTGATTAAAAATTTACAAAAATAGCTTTTGGAAATAAAGATATGAAGACATCTATGATATCTTTAACACTAGTATTTCAAAATTTTTTAATTACGTTTATTATTGCAAAACTAATTTGACTCGCATGTAGATGATAAAATGTAGATAAAAAAAAATGCCATTAATTTTATTATATAATATGAAAAATGACATTTATGGTTATGAGTTGCGAGATTACTAAAGGTTTTAATTAATCATGATTATGAACCATCAACATGTTGAACCTGAAACTACCGATAAACAGTCGCTTAAAATAAAATTATGGTCGTACTTACATATATTTTATAATATACACTTAATATAGTTACTGATGCGAGTAAATAAATATAGTGAATGTTATTAGTATATTAAATAGACAATAAAATTCTGTAAATATATAAACTAACTTTAAACAATAATAGCTCTACATTGTATATGGTTATTGATAAACCGCATACATCTATTAAAAAACAAAACCTATTTAACAAGAATATAAGCCCAGATACTGACCTTTGTATCTTTGGTGTAAATTCAGCGCCTACCGGAACAGCCTCCGGGAAATCCCACAAATCACTTCACTGAGTATTTCAATTCAAAATCCGAGTCAGTGAAAACACTGTGACCCGCACACAAACTGCGGCTTGCAAACAACTGTCGTTTTCAAAATTGTCACAATACAGTCACTTTCAGCAAACAGTTCATCTAGTTTCATTTACAGCCACCCTCTAACTGAAAACGCAAACGGAAACCGCTGTCCACGCTAACTACACTGTTACATATAGCTGTAAGTAAGCCTTATACTTTCGCCGTGAGAGGACTGAGTTAATAAACACATTCGCTTTATTGATTTAAAGTTCGCGCGATGTTTTCCATTTTCTTTCGAAAATTTTTGGCACCGAGCGTGTAACTCTGACGGCGTGCGCGCACGAATGCTCAGTATCGGAGGTGGTCACGATCAGTCGAACGTTGAGGGGCGTGGCTTTATTCTAACGCAACATCTCTCTATACCACCGTCTCCCTCGCTCTTATATTTTATAATATACATCCGTCTCTATCTCTAACGTTCGTGCGTTACCGTATAGGCTCAGGCAGTGGTGGGAGCGTGAACTTTGCCACTGCGCTCGCGCATCCTGGGATTAATGAAACGATACGTTATAGATCGCGACGATTATAGCAACTTTATAGTTTTAACTTTTATGTACTTTTATTACTTCGTATGGATCTTTATTCTTTTTTACCATAAAATATATACAAATATGGAGGTAGATCTGTAACAGTTTTAGTAACTACTTAAACTTATTCCTTCGATAGTTATTAATATTTTATAATTTTTATTGTAATATTGAAATTCAATTTTATCCTATAAACAATAAACCTTTTTTAATTAAGACATAGCCAAAGAGATTACGGTTCTCTCGTCCACCGGTTATATACCATACAAACGTTCAAGCATAAATAGCATACGTATAGACACCTCACTACTCCTAAGGACTATAACAGTCTATTGAAAGAAGTATGTATGTCATTTCATTCCACATTGAGCCAGCGCGGTGGACACAAAACTTATTCCTTCTTCTATCAGAGAGGACACCCGTGCCCAGCAGTGGGACAATGGGTTGATGATGATGATGCTGATAATGATTAACGGTTCAATAACTGCGACGTACCTAACGAATGAGTAGCAAAGTAAGTTATATAAAACACAAACAAATGACATAAACATAACACCGTCTTTTTACCTTCAACTAATGCGATACAACCAACCCACCTACCTTTAAAACCAGTCTAATAAGCTTACGGAATTACAAGTGACTGATGCCTTAGCTGCTTATCTAAGCGGTAGATAAATCAATATCTAGCGAGGATGCTGCAAATTATGCGGTGGACATTATACATTATACAGAGTATTATAATTAATTAGACGCGCCAGTGTATAATTAAAGGTGGGTCTAGACTATGCGCCTTGGAAAAAGTGGAGCGGTGTACTAACTATAACACAAAATTACAGCGAAATATTATAGTGGTTATACTAATTGAGAATACTTTTGTGCTATTCCTCCGCATATTTATACTTATTTAATGTTTTTTGCAATAACACAACTATTAGGTATAGAAAGAAAATACACAAACTATCTTTAAACTCCGACATAAAACGTAGAAGAACCTTCATACAAGTGTCAAGTCTGTAAGCCTTAAATTGCCTTAATTTTTGCGGTAAGTAATATCAACAAGAAACCCTTTACATAACCCACCGGTGGGCACGGGTAGTTCTCAGTAACCACATTTTTCCAACGTAATCTACGTTGGACAGACTAACTTTCCGGTTGGTATATTATTCATTACCATGTTATAAAATACACATGACGACCCGTGTGGTGTAGTGGTTTAAATGATGAATTTAGATTTCTGTTCTCGGTCTGGGTGTTTGTGTAATTGTCTGTGTGTGTGTCCATGGTACC
>DWNH01001428.1:0-11457 GCA_018249895.1 Tiana niger | reverse complement strand
TCCATGGTACCCACGACACAAGATCCTAGAATCTTACTGTGGGGCTATGAGTGTGAAGCGTTATTATTATTATTATTATTATTTATATTCACAGAAATGGGTGCGGCGGTAGTAGGTACTTACGTTCCCGATCGCGTCTATATCCTACTAAAGATCCAATTTTTTTATAGGAAAGATGTCGCAAATAAGCATGCTTATTACCTGCTGTTAAGTATTTCTGAAATCCGTGAACCGTTTTATTGAATAAAAGTTGCAAACGGGCCACCTGGTGTAAAGTGGTCACTGCAACCCATGGATATCCATATTTAACCTGAGACAGGACTTTAGTACTTCTGAGGCCTAAGACGACCAATAAGTGACCGTAAATAGATGCATTGTTACTTCTGAGGACTAAGATGATCGCCTCGCATTTAGCATAATTCGCCAACCACACTATTATTCTGAAACACAAATTGCTTCACGGTAGGAGTGTCCAAATGGTTCTTCCGAGGTCAGCATACTAACCACTTAGAAATATCGTTTCTTTATCAATTCGTTTTCATGCCGAGATGCAACTTAATGCAAGTTTATGTACATACATAGTTGCTGCAAACGAAGGCACTTTTATATAAACAGACAATCCTTCTAAAAGCAATACGTCTACATAATTATGATCTCAAATTTTGGTCTTTGGTCAAAAACTTCGATAGTATTTGAATTTATTGATTGCTGTGATCCATCAAAGGTGACTAAATGTTAGCTATTCCTTTAATATAAATTGCGTATTTTATGTATTTTATTTTATAATATTGTAATATAAAACAAACTGCCTGCACTATAAATGTCTGTACTATAGTTGTTATTTTTAGCGAACAAAGAAAGTGACGCACCATAATCTCTCTATGTCGATATCATTTATTCTTAAATTAGCACTACTTAATGAGATTCAATACTTCATGCATTTTAATTATAATTGCATAGAACATGCCTACATTTTTAATTGATTGGCTCACAGTACCATTAAAAACTCAATATGCATCCTAATCTTGATGCAATTTAGCATATATGCATAATTAATTTAGCATTAGTTATTTTCTAGTCTCTACCTGTTAACTCCCGTAATATTTTTAGACAAAGGCATATAAATTTACTTTCAAGGTGTGTTAATTCTTGCACAATATCTCGTTATTACGCATCTGGCTTTATTTATTAGAAAAAAATTCATGTTTTCAATGGTGCCACATAGACGCTTTTACCGACCAGTGGCGGTTGTTAAAATATAATATCAAATGATATTAGATATAATATATTGTAATATAAACTGTTTCTAAAATAATTTTTACATAATGTAAAAGATTATAAGATCAGAAATGTGAAATCTGTCGTCATCATCATCGACCCATTTTTGTCTCACTAAGGGGCAGGGGAAACTCAGGTAAAAGGATTTAAGCTATAGTCCACCAAGCTGGCAAAGTGCGATTTAGTGGACTTCACATGCTTTTTGAGAACTTTATGGAGATTTCTTAGGTTTAATTACCTCACGGTGATTTCCTTCACCGTAAGTAATTGGTAATTAATTTATAAAACGTACATATGTAATATAGAAAAATTAGAGGTGCGTGCGGGGAGCGAACCCGGACCCATCGGAATGGTAGGCCGAAATTGAACTAGCAGTAGTTCATTGATAGTATCACTCATGTCTCTGCAATTTTTACCGTGAAGCAATTATTTTGTTTTTATAAAAGGTGTGGTTGCCGGGGGACATGTTAGTCCTCAGCAGTAGCAATGAATCTGTGTATGACATCAGGTAAGACTGTGGAATAGTGTAAGGGTCAGTATGGCTGTGTATGGGTTATCCTTATCTCGCTTAGAGAAAAAAAGTAAAAAATGCTTTTGACATTAACCTTCTGCTGCAATTACCACATACCTAGTTATACGTTTATCTGTACTTTTAATGTAGACAATAAAAAGATTTATTGTTAATAAAAACAACAAGTGTCTAATCGATATTTTTCTAATCAAATTTATTTTCTGTGTATTTCAGATCTACAGATTTAATTCGCAATAACCAGTGGAAGAAGGTGCTCTGAATAAAATTCCTTTGAATAACATTTTATCTGTATATAGTGTTCTTCAATGGAATGCCGCAAGATGGCGCCGGAACGAGACGCTATTTGTCAAAAGGAAAACAAACAGCACAGAAATAGTTTCAGTTGACAACTTTATAGCGCATCGCGTTCGTCTCACCGAGCGTGTGCGATTATATGAACGGTAGAGAAAATGTATTCCACTACCGATGTACCACTATAACAATATAACTACTCTTACTGCCAATGAAACATATGGAAAACTTACAAGTATCCGCATGATTGATGAAATAGAAGCAATTATATATTCACTTTATATTATATATTACAGAAGTATCGAACGAGCTTTTAAGAAGTGGTAGGCTCGGGGAACTACCAGCGCCATACCCGTTTTAACCGTGAAGCAATCTGTTGTGTTTTGTAAAGACATATTTAATATGAGGCTAACATTTTTATCTTGATCGCACTGATGTATGCGGTTCATATCTGACGTTGCATTTGAATGTATTAGTTGTAGATGGATTAGTTTGGATGTATCTATTAGTTGTAGAGAGCACGCAGCCATGTGGCCTGCGTGCTTGTTTTTACCTGCTTTCTTATGAGAAATAACATGGGCGTAGCGTAGTACCTTCTCAGTCGCATTCAGTCTTATCTGCTGGAAAAATGCTTTTCTGGCAATCCCTGTGATTGTCTAGTTGGCTCCATTGTAAAACCGATGACAGATATATTATTATTTTAACAATAGTAGATGCTTAGTGTCTTACAAAAACAGAAGTTTAAAAAACAGCTAGTAAGATACCTAATCCGAAAACTTACATAATTAAGTAGGCAATGCATTAAAAAGATGCGTGGGTTCGTTAGCATATCTTTAACCACAAGTTGGGAAAATAAATTACAAAATAATTCCCTTATTTTAATAAAAACGTAAGACATACATCTTTGCTGCGACAGAGATTGATCACAGCCGGCGATAAATATTAAAAAGCTACATATATTAAAGTCGGAACACGTAACTAGTTTCTGAAGATATTTGTCTAAACAGAAGCCGCTGGCAAGGGAGAGGATGTTATAAAGGCGACTGCACCGTTACGAACATTTGTGTTTAATTTTGGAACAAAATTGTTTATTCCTGTTACAATGTTAAAAATATAAAATACTTTTATATTTCTTTAATAGATGCAGATGACACTTACAAGATAAGAATACGGAATTTACAATTTGTTGATATTGTTACTACTTTATCTGCCATTGGAAATCATAGAATGTCATGATCTGCGTTAAAATAAATATTTTTAATCTAGGAAAATGTCATTTTTACAATTCAGTGTAGCAAAGTTGTTCTGAATTCTCAACACTGCTGTAAATAACATTTAAACTTTTTTTACTCTTGAAATACGATGCGCAAGGAGTTACGGACAGACCAAAAAATTTCCGAATAAGTAAGATGAGTCGCAATTAAAATCTGCAAGTTTGTCTCCGGCCTATGGAGGGTCGTTGAAGTTAGGCGGTACAAGAGCGCAACAAGAATAATACAAAATGTTTTTCATTTTCTTTATGTCACCCCCGGCAGTCGTAAAGGCATTAAGCGTGACCAAACTTTTGTTGATACCGATGTGAGCATGAGCTGAGCGCAATGATACCTACGTTACTGTTCCTCCTTGCATTCTTAAGTCGCTTCCAAAATTTTTAGTTGCGGAAATACTTTTAAAACTTTTAACAAGGCGAATACGAAAAGGACGACCCATAATAGAAAATAATGACACGTTAGAACTATCATACAAATAGGTAAGCAATTACCGCAAAATAGCGAATATTGATTACCTAGGCCTTTTATATGCCTGTATCAGTCGAATAAATGTATTTGGTGTCAACGCATAATTCGATTTTTATATATAGGCATAGTTATAGGCACCTTTGAATATGACATACTTTAGGAGACAGAAAATAACACAAGAAACATATTATGTGTTTGAAGAAGAATATATTTGAAATATTGAACGTTTTTACTTTTCTCTTTCATTATCCAAAAATATAGGTATGTAGGTACATCTAAATTATAATTTAAGAGCTATTACTCTTCGAAAGATGTAATATTTCTCGCTTTTTTTCACACATGCGCTCTACGGGCGTGACACACAGCTACCTATTTTATGGGACGTTCCCAGTTTTGTCACGAATCTTGATCTCCAAGATAAAGTGGGGGAGACAAGAGAAATGGATATTGAAGAATTAACTTGATTTCGCCGAAATAAAAATGAGGACGGATAACAAATTGGGTAGAATGGTTCAAGTTATCCGCGGGCGGGAGTGAGATCTGCATGATTATACGTTTTAGATATTAGGGTTTCAGGCGTGTTACTTTATTGTCCTTTTGTAAGCAATTTTAAGAGCATAATTCCACCATCAAATATAAAGCAAAGATCATACATGAATCCGTCATAACTGTAAGTAAGCATGTGTCATGCTTTGAAAGTTGAATGACGTCTGTTACATGGAGGTTTTATGAGGTATCACTATAGCAACCATTTCTACCGAAAAGCAATTTAAACAAATATTTAGTTTGAGTCAGTATCTGCCCATGCCGGCAGAATAAATTGACTTCTTGAAATTTTGTTGCAAATATTAATTAACATATAGTTTATAATTTTTAAATTGTTTTTGTGCATAATAAAATTTTAGTTTATTTAATTTCAATTTAGCGTTTAATTTATACACCTAAAAAATAAAATATTGTCTGAGCTAAATGTTTCTATAGCGTTTTTGTATTCACACATATTTATTTATGCAAATAAATAATTTTGTCTTTGAAGCAAATTTTGAAATCAGTAAACGCTAAGCCCTATTCATTTCGCTACGTACATAAGTAGCTTGGTACTTACTATTTAATGACGGCTGGCTTATTTATTTTATAATGTGTTACTTTAACTAGCGTTATATCAGTAAGCGAGTACGCGTTGCGACTCGGTAATATCGTAATTAGATATTTAATTTATTGCTACAGATATGGTTTAAATAATTTAAAAAATGTCTAATTAGTTGACTTAGGCGTTGGTATGCAATACTCGAGTTATTTTTATTTTTATTTTAATGTGGTCATGCGAAGGGTTTCTGTGCTTCATAAATCCAGTAGGCGGAAGTTGATTATAATATCAAGATTTAATTTAATCTTTTATAGTCGTATGAAATTAAGATTCATAGATTTATGGACGTTTTCATGTCGTTAACATTTACTACAAGAGGCTATATATCTACTTGACACTTGGTATTTTAAGTCAAATTATTTTACTTTAAAGTCGTTAAATATTAACCAGCAATATCTTAATAAAGAGAATACAGAAAAACCTTACCGCATTTAATGATGTTTCTATTCAAAGCCTACTACGCGTTATATGCATATTATTATAAGTCAACGTACTTAAAGTTTGTTGGCATCATAAATCCAAAAAAACGGACCAAATAATTTGATAAATGAATTGAGTAAGTTTTTGTTATCACACATAATAATATAGCTTAACAAATCAAAACTTACTCTTAATTAAAGGTAACAAAAAAATTTAGTCATTTGTTAAAGCTTAACTCTGTTTTATATTTGTTCTCAAAAACTGTACGTTGACGTAATTTGGTTAAGAACTGTTAATTAAGTACCTACATTGTTTTTAAAAACGTCCATCCTTCAAACATTCATCTACCCATAGATAACTGTGGTTCAGTGTTTTATCAATTACCTACATAGGTAACTTGTAAGGTGTAGGTACTAAGTGCTAAAAAGCTAATTAAATAGTACAATTTTATGTTATTATTACTGTTATTCAGTAATCAGGTTTGTACAATCTTGATTTATTATGAAAAATTCAGTATAATACTTGTTAAAAATTATTAGTAGGTACCTACTGTTGCTGATATAACCAATATATTTTGTAAATTATAGCTATTAGCAAAGATATTGTATTTAATACAATAGTGTTTTCGAGTTAACTACACAAAATTGTATTTATTCTAAAAACTGTATAAAAACATGCAGGGTAATAAGATACATGCACAAGTTGAATTAAACGTTATATTATATTATCATTGTATAAAAATTGGTACAAAAGTATAACATTTACCGGGAAAACTCACTAAATCACTCGAACAAGTCCAACTCTACAATTATTCTGTGAACTCTACCACTGATCGTAGAGCACGGAGGCGGGTGTAACCCGAGTAATTACTTTATTAGGTGATACCGGAAGGCGCTCGTCCAAATTACGCCACAGTATCAGCCCTTAAAAACGAGCGTTTCCACCCCCTCTCGTTAAGGGTTACACCGAAGTTGTTGATAGGGGTAGACTTTTATAAGGTAAAATATTATTACCTTTGTTTTCATTGTCGTCAACTATGGATTACATTTATACTAGTATTTATTTTGCTGATACATATATAATTTTATTATCTCTGAAAATATTATCGACTAAATAAACTACAATATCAATTTAATTAACTATTATATAAACATTTCATTTTCAATTTTGAAACAATGTTTTATGCAAATGAAATTTCAGTTTATTTTCTATTCATTGAGTTAAATATAAAACACAAAGTGTGTCAAAGTCATAACTTATCAATAAAATATAGCCCACAGGCGTTTAACGGCGGTGACGCGTTATAGAGACGTGTTGGGAAATTATTCAAGAATACATAAATTTAAACACATTTCGATGGTAATTCTGCGTTATCGATATCGACGGGACTAAGCGCATCACTAATATATTGATAATAGCTTCATAAAAATGTCAACTCTATTGGGTTTTACTAGTCTTTAAGAAAGGTGAATGTTAGTTTTGTAGACAGTTCTGGACGCCTTGACTTTGATTTTTATAAAACTTTTAGCTGAGAAATTAGGTAAAACTTTCAAATGAAAAATCAAAGTACAGTAATTAATAAACTGTGGCTTAAGATTGAGTATCAGAAAGCGTGACTTCAAGTACCTACATATCTCAAACAGACTCTAGCTTAAACAAAACAAGTCGAACAGACTACATTTAACAAAAATTAAGAAAAAATTAGATTACATCTCAGACATAGTTCAAACCTAATATGAATTCGCTGAAATCCAAACTATCTACAGCTGTATTAGTAGTACGTTATAATGAATTTACTAAATGAACCAAAACAAAATTTTAACAGCAAAAAAATATGACACACATAAACTTACATTTACACTGTAGGCACGTTAAAGTAATTAAAACTTTAGAAAGCAGAGAACGCTGCAGTAGAAGTCGCTTCAATCATGTAACAGCACTTCACACAGAAATTACCACTCGCAACCGAATTAACAACTTCAATTATTTTCGTGCTAACTGCCAGTGTGCTCTACCGCCGCAGTAAGCTAGTGCGCGTCCCGGACCTACCTGTGGCTTCTCAGCAATCTTAGCCCCATAATATTTTATGGTCACCTTTGTAAATGGGGGTGAAGCGATTGCGTAACAAAACCGTTAAACGCTATTCGTTTTTTGAACAATAAAAGTGAACAATGCTTTTTAAAACTTTTATGTTGCCTTTTTTTAATCAACCGTAATGCTTTTGTTTTTAATTGTCTTTATTTTGTTTTCACGTTGTTCTTAGTCGATCTATTGTTTGTGAATTGTTTCTTGAAATTCAGCGATTTCTTTTTTATTGGAGAAAGCATGACACAAGCATGGTACCGTTCTAGGAAGTCGACGACAGGATAGGGATATGCCAAAAAGAGATAAAGTAGTTTTATTGATCTATACGGACGCGAGCTTTGCGAGTGTGAGTTGAATGAAACGAAGATAACTTACCGCCCCAAGATCATCTATCTCCCTCGAGCCTATTATTGTCTGTATAGGTCCATCCCTCTCGAGCCACGTGACCTAAGCAGGGTGTAACTCACCCTACCGCGGCCATAACTTACTCATAGCGATAGGCGGTACGGTCGCGAAAAACATGTCCACTTTATTTTTATTTAAATACGCCGCATTTCATTTAAAAAATCGTTCAGATTTTGTTAATTGTTTTATTCATGGTTCGGCAAAGATGTGAAATCTAACATCAAATCAATTTGTAACATTTTGTACTATTTGATAGACACGAAAGCAACTTACAAAAAGTATACTTTTTTTAAAAACCTATTTAAAAGCATCAAGTTATAGTTTGTGGTTCAACACAGTAAGAGGAAATTCAAAGAATTAATTTCATACCAGGAAATATGTTTTATTCGGCGCTGTTAATTCCAAATGTGCATCCCATAAATTACGTCACGCCGCTCCTTCAGTGTCTCTATCTCTGTCTTACGTCTTGTGTGTTCTTCTCGCACAGTTTATTAACGTGCCGGGTCAATCTTGGCCCTTCCAACTTTCACATTCAATTAATTGATTAAAGTAACATTAGAAAACTTATACCGCAGCTACTCAGTAGCGCTATCTAAACATCTTAGAGAAAGGTATGGCACTATTACGTACTAACCTATTTGTAATTTCAAGTAGATATAAAATATGTTGCTTCCTTTGTATGTTAGACCGTGTTTAATAAGTGCTAAGGGAAAACTTTTAATCACGTTCGTAAATTAAAATTTTATCGTTGATAATAATTATAGAGAGATTTTGCATTAAACGTTTAAATAAAATCATATTATTATACGTATTAACGTATACCTAATGCAAATGAATCTATGAACACTTAAACCGCAATAAACATCACAGAAAATTCCTACTTTATAATTTATGTACACACAAAAAACACAAACAAAATGATCTTTACAAACGAAGTAACGCCCTGAAATCTTCAAACGGGCCGAACGAACTATAACACGGTTTATGTGTTTACAAAATTAATTTGAAGTGCCACTAAATGTAACGCCTGTGTTCCATAATCAACGAGAGACGACAAGCGTTAAGCGAGAACGGCAAACGAGCAACTAAAAGAGATAAATTTCAGTCATTATAACCATCGTCAACCCATTATTCTTCCGTTTCTAGGCATGAGGTTCTTATGAAAAGTGAGAAGGGTTTAGGGTTTTTGATTGGCTAAAACACCGCGCAAGGTAAGTGCTGGTGGATTATAAAGCTTGCGTATTCGTTTTAAAAACGTTTTAGAGAGCGTTAGGTAACCTGCTTCCTTGCGATGTTCCTTCATCCTAAAATGAGTCACAATTCATTTCTAGTACGCATATAACTTAGAAAAATTTGAGATGTGTACGGATTTTGAGATTAGACCTGGACCCACAGGAACGGTAGAAAATACAACCACTGGGATAGCTCATGTATGCATGGATACATCTAAGGATTAGGATAGTCTCCTCATATTTTAATATTGTGAACAACCACACCCTTTCTTTACCATAACAATATTACTGGTTCCCGATAGAAGTAAAAAATGTCTATAAAAGTTTTATATGAAACATCTGTCGCATAGGCCGGTGTAGATACGTCCCTTAAAGCGCCTCGCGTCCTGTTCCGTTCCCTTTGAGACTAATAGCAGGTAAACGTTAAGTGATGACCTCGTGAAGTAAGATAAAAAGAATATATAAATATAAAGAATAAATAAATAAAAAGATTATCATTAGGACTTGTGATTTACACTTTATACACACATGACCGCCCAAGTATTTCTATAGCTGATACCGTGTATGAGAAACTACGTAGATTATTATCTATTTAGGTCGATATTTTTATTTACTTTACTTAGGACCTAAAAGTAAAATTTAATAGGGTCCAAATCGTTTATCGCCTGTGGTTTATCCTTCGTGGTTGAACGAGTCAGTAAATCTGAGAGCACAATCGCAGGGCGAGGTGTTAACCGATCGTAAACGTCAACTTAACGATGACGATAATCGTAAAGTTGTCGTAAAACAAATAATTAGTCGGCACCGGCTACGTTGCATCGACGTACGGTGGCTGTATTATGAGATAATAATTATGTTAAGAGCCTAATTTATTTATAAGGCTTTTAATCGTCAATATAACATTTATGGGCTCTGGTTTTTTTATTAATTTCCTCTGTCGTAATTAAACATGTTTTTAATATGCCTAACAATTATTATTATCTATCTATTATTTAATTAATAATTGTACCTACACACAAAAATATATAAAAGGAAAGAAAAGTTTATTATAGGTACACTAGCGACCCGCCTCGGCTTCGCCCGGGTGCAATTTAGAAATTTGGATAAGGATTTATACTGAATAACAGTAAATAACGTCGCAAGGTAAGCACATTTCGTTCATTCACTGTTCATGAACTGTCACGGCAGTTCATTGGAATGACAGTGGCGCCATCTGTCGAAAGTAAGTCGTACCAACTCAGAAACCTTCGCGGGCTCATGCACAAGAAGATCATGATCAAATGCATAGTTTAGGGATTCTATAAAGGACATACAGACAAACATTCATTTTTATATAGTAGATATAGATTTATTTACGGTATCTATTCATATCGGAATACGTAATATTTTATTACACTTATAATTATAAATTCTACTTTATATTTTTAATAGCAGTATATCTCTTAAATTTTATTAAGTTGAATATAACAAAAGTAGTTTATTTTAGTAGCTTATTTTAACAAAAGGTTAGTAATTAAGTTAGCACGTCGCCATCTAGCGGCGAATAGCTGCATTAAATCAATAGAATCTGCAGAAATTATACTTGCATATCGATATTGCGACGAATTTTCTATACTGATTTTTTTTATTGAATAAAAGTAGCAAACGAGCGTGGAAGCCACCTGGTGTTAAGTGGTCACTGCAACCCAAGGCCAGCCACATACAACTTCAGACAGTACCTTAGTCCTACCTGAGATCGCAAAAAGATGCGTTGCTAGGACCTAGATGGTACTTCTGAGGACTAAGGTGAACGCCTCATAAATACGATACTTAAAGATATACCTAATGCTAATAATATTTATATAATTTTTACAGTTTTAATGTTTCATTTCAATATAATATATAAATAGTACCTACACCCTAGAAAGTTACGAGTTATTTCTAACAAACAAGTGTTTAGTTCGTCTACATTCCCGAAGTTCTAAATAGAACGTGACAACTCGAAACCTATTTGGACGAAGCTTTATAACATCATAAAACACCACTTGCCCTAATAAAGTGATTTTATCCTATAAAATAACAGCTGATCGCCGTGATTACGCAGAGTGCGGGCGAACTCATAATTTTACAACCAATTTACAAACAATAAAAGTCGTTCTCTTGTCTTATACGACTATCCGCCCTCAAACATAACCATATTTGAGGCGAAAGCCTCAGCTCGTAACTTTATAGGTAGTATCCCAATAAAATAAAACCATAACCTCTCAAGGAACAACCATAAAATAACTCGTACTGATGATTGTAGATGGCGCATCGTTCAAGCTATACGTAGCGCCATCTGTGAGTAAA